>JANDKJ010000173.1:0-92422 GCA_028551335.1 Armillaria sp. CMW 4456
TAATTCTGCATTGAACCTGAGGACGATGCGTCTAGTTTCCACTCCTAGCAATAAAAGTCCGATTATGAGGTAACAAGGTAACCATGGTCATGAAGTGAATGTCTCGACCGTTGTGAGTTCATGATCCAGGTTAAAGGACCAAAATGATAGCCACCTACCGAGCATGGGAGATACGACTCTCCCCGTCTACCCGATGTTCATTGATGGTCCAGGCTCAACATATATGCGTCTCGCTAGCTTGTGGCATTTTATTCGGTCAGATCGGTTCTGTCTCCAATAATTTTCAAGGGTAGCACTTTGGTAATCTTCCTAGAAGTAAGGATGATTTACTTTCACAAAGAAATGGGCGTTGCTCTCTGGTTGTTCTTCAAGTTTGTTGTTGAAAAGGACAAACAAGCAAGGGGGTCGATTAATTTATTTCGTGCAGTTTCATTGGACCTACCTACTATCACGTGACATTCACATGACCAAATGACGTCAAATCCTACTTTTAGTATTCGGCCCGTAGTCCGACTGACAAATCCGTGACAAACATCACACAAGTAACACCAAAGTAACACAATATGTCAGTATTTTTCACATTTTATACTACATGCATTACACTGCCATCCAACTGGCATGTAGTCCACACAGAGACAATCCAGATGGAACTAGTATCCCAGGTAAGCATCATTTCCACACTCTAGATTATAGACTTACCCATATCATCTCACAGCCTCTATTCAAGCATGACACTGCATCCACTCTACTGGACTCTTCAACTGATGCTCCACAGTAGCATTGCCCTAGATCCTCAACCTCAATCATCCACCTCTTCACTCTCCCTGACTGATGGATGATTAAGCCATCACTAAAGCCTTTGATGCTGTTATCATTGGTCTCAGGGACTTGCATTGTCATAGTCGAAGTCAAGTCCTTCATGCCATTATCGGTTTCAGATCTTGTTTTAGCAG
Organism: Armillaria sp. CMW 4456; assembly: GCA_028551335.1. Lineage (NCBI taxonomy): Eukaryota > Fungi > Basidiomycota > Agaricomycetes > Agaricales > Physalacriaceae > Armillaria > Armillaria sp. CMW 4456. The sequence goes on from JANDKJ010000173.1 coordinate 954, forward strand.
AAGGGATCTGTTAGACCCAAACTTCATGTGACTCTAACAATGACAAACACCCCATTACTTCGTGTTTGAGTATTCCCAAGTGAGTCACTTGCTAGCATAAAGGTGAGACCAAGTCCTTAGTCTTTAGTGAGTAGGGGTGAGCTTTTACTATAAGTTGGTATGAATTAACTTTAGTTCGAAGCTGGTGTATACCAGTGAGAGCTAAGCTACTTAAATACATGGCTCATATGCTAATGTTGTCCAATGTATGTATGATGGTGTTTACTTGGAGAGAAGCAACTGGTGGGAGTGAACAACTGATGAAAGAATCCAAGACAGCAACAACAAGGAGAATGACTAACTGGGCAAGGGAAAATGTAGGGTCTTGACAAGGATTCAATGATAAGATGGCTAAGTGATGTAGCGACTAGGGTTAAGGTCAAAAAAGGGGCTAAAATCATAACAGGATTGAAGTATGAGAAGGAAGTTGGAAGGAAGAGTGATTTTCAGCACTAGTTTACACAATGTAGCAGATTTGCAATGCAATAAAACCATTTAGGGATGTATTTGGTCATCAAAATGACTCATATAAGTGATAAAACAGATTTTGTAAGGATATATTTCTATTTTAGGTAATATTTAGGTCCAAATCTAGGGAGGTCATTTAATTTTTTTCATGACCTCTCCTTGGACCTACCTACCCACCTGGAGTGCTGGGCTGACATCCTGGTACCCCCTTGCAAACAAGTTGCAGTACTCTGCAAATGCAATTATTATGTATATTGAAGTACCTTTCTTTATGATGAAGACTACATTCTCTGGGATTGTGCTAGATCCTTGAACAAGGATGAGATCAGGAAGGAATTGCAGTGGCCCAACCAGTTGAGACAAAGTTGAGAAGTAGGGACTTCCAAGTCAAGTTACAGTTGAGTTATGGCTGGGCTTAAGGTTAGGGTTTCTGTATTCCTGTTGTCTCCTGTTGGTCTCCTCTCCTTCTCTCTAAGATGTTGCTTGTCCCCCATTTCCCTCACAGCTGCCAAGTGCTGACACCAGCTGAATCAGGCCAGTGGCTTGGTCTCAGGAAGTGATGGTCTGGGACAACAGCTGAGCATGACTGGAGATATCACAGTGAAAGGATGGTTGTCATGTCATATGGATTATGTGGTAAGTTAATTCTTACTGCTTCATGTTTCCTTCAATGTGTAACAGTCCACCATCTGTACCTACAGTTCCGAGTCCTTTGTGACTTGGTTTTAGTGGTGTAAAACCCCATTTTGAAATTTACCCAAAGTGATAGATTGATTCACAGGAATTGTTGGAATAGATACAAGTAGATAATGATTGATGCCAATGTGCCAGCTACTATATATGGGTTATATTTTAAATATATTTCCTTTTTTATATATGGTTGTGATTTCCCCCAAGCAGCCAACATGCCAAACCCATTGGGGCACAAGTTATTTCAAATTAATTTCCTTTTTTTGCTTTAAAAACCACAGACTTTGCCATGCTATTTGATTTATAATGCTGACAAACTGCTGATCGACATATGTTAGCATTATTATGTTATTATATTATTACAAGCTTTTGTCCCATGCCTTCATCATGGTTGTGGAGACCCCTTGCATGCTTGGGCCTTCCACAATCTTGACTCCAGCATGGAATGTCAGCTTGTTGGGGCCTGCCCCAAACCTGGCTTATTACTCCGCTATATATACTATTCTATATGTTTCAATTACCTATATCCATGGCCTTATGCTGTACTTCTATGCTCAATCAAATAAACCTAATTCCTTTCATGCATCTTATCTAAGAATAGTGACATGCATAGGTTCATACCTATTAAAATACACTGTTAGCTATAATGTAGACTATAGGTGCTTATTAGTAAGGCATAGGTAAGTACTCACCTTTACACATCATAGTGATAAGTGGAAACATGGTGAGGGTGCTCAAATGTCTATATTCAGTATATAATGCCCATTCCAACATAAGAGTATCAAACTTGGCCTGCAGAATGCAATAGAGCTCCTTGCTTGTCAATCCAACATCTTATGCTTGCCTTAACATATGTCTCATTTGTTCACTAACAATCAAATTTTAAATATGACTAACACAGGTTAGTAAGTATTCCTTTAAGAATATTGCAGCACAACTCCTTTCTGATATTCCAAAATATCAGAAGGAAAGCCCTACTATCTATTGTCTTTTAGTGATATACTATTTACAGATGCACAGCATATATCCCTTCTTTTAAGATTACTGACTTTGACTCAATTCTAATTAATTAAGAATGTGAAAGTATCTCTATAACCTCTAAAAGCCTTAATATTTTGAAGGATTATCCAATGAAAGGAAAAGGAAAACAGGTTCCTTTTGCAAACCTATTAGCTCCAACACCTTAGCTATCAGATGAACAAAGTATTATTGGAGATTATCTGTACATTATATGGTATCTCATCTAAATTTACCTTTTTATTATTTCACATATCACTATCTACTTTTCCCATCTCACTCCTATTTTGTTGATTTCTTATAAATAGCAACTGAAGACATCTACATACCTCAGTCACTACACCTACACTGTGCTTAACTGAGGTATGTCTCTTTATCATTACTGGCTTATACACATTACTTACATTGCTCATAGATACTTACCTATATTCTTTGTTCATTAAGTATTAAATGTTGGAGGTTATCCATACATTACATGATATTTCACCTGAATTTACTCTTCTATTATTTCACATACTATCACTACCAAATCACTATCTACTTTCTCTGTTTTACTCCTATCTCATAGATCCCTTATAAGTAGAAACCATAGACACCTGTATACCTTAGTTGTTATGTACCAACTGAGGTACATCTTCTTTTATTACTTACTGCCTTATTTACATTACTTAAATCACTCATAGATACTTATACATATTCTTTGTTCATTATTAAAACAGTAATACTCCTTCAAGAATAGATTTATTAAATTAAGCAATGAGTTGCTCTCTATTTCCTTAACCTATTGCATAAAGAATCTTCTAAAAGAGTGCTAAAGATAGCCATGAAATATCACAATAGATATTTGTTGATTCAAATATCTTCTAATGTCAAATAATAAGTTCTATATGAATTCTAATTTATTAGTTGCATAGTTTAATGATTTTCATCTGGAATCATGTAATAAATACTCAATATAGTCTTATTGTACATGACAAAAAATAAAAGAAGCAGTAGAAATGGTTCAGTGGGTGTTGAGCAATAAAAAGTGGTTGAAAAGCGAACTATGGGAACCACCTTCCTAAGTGGTGAGGTATCCCAAAAGAGCCCCCATTAGCTTATATAAGTATTGAGGCACCCAATGAAAATGTGTGAATCAAGTGCCTAAAAGAGCAGCCCAGCTGCTTACCAATTGCTTAGTAAATATCTTTGTCATATTCTTAGATAACATTATTTGATAAGCAAACAAACCCAAACACCTATGTGTTTTAATATATAGACAAGCTTCTGTCCCATGCCTTCGTCATGATTATGGAGACCCCTTGCATGCTCAGGCCCTCCACAATCTTGACTGCAGCATGGATCTTCAGCTTGTTGGGGCCTGCCCCAAACCTGGCTTATTACTCCTCACTTTATTCACTCCTTTTTAAATAAATTTATTCTATTCTCTAATCTATAAGAACTTCTGGATATACAATATTAGGTGTTTTAAATTCTACAGATCCAGATTTTACTAATACCTTTACACCTTGTTTTGAAGTACATCTTGATAGAGCTACATACAATTGTCCATGTGTAAATACAGGAGTCTGAAGATTAATACCTACATATTTGACAGATTGTCCTTGAGACTTGTTGATTGTCATGCTAAAGCAAACATGGACTGGAAATTGGTGCCGATGTAAATCAAATGGAAGTTCTGCACCAGAACTCAAAGTGATATGTGGAATAAATGCAGTCTTTCCTTTATGATCACCACTAAGTATTCTGATATGGAGAAGTCGACAACCCATGCCTATGAGAATGACATGTGTCCCATTGCAAAGACCATTTTTTGGATCCAAATTTCTTAGAAGCATTAATGGGACTCCTTGTTTAAGACATAACTTTGACAAAGGAAATCCTGACATATTGATACTATTTAGGAATTCTATAGGGTATTCCATATCTCCATCAACCCCTTCTTCTCTTTGTTGAGTATCAGCACTGTAATAAACCTTCTCCTGTCCTTGAAATTGACTAAGAATTATCTGGTTGATATCATCAACATCTGTATTTTGAGAACAGAGAATTGTTCGCTCTGAGAAAAAGGCATCATTGTAATGAGAGGGATTGAGTGTTTGAATGGAAGGATAGATTGCCTTTATAAGATCCTCAACAGTGTCACCACATTTCATAGTAGTTGAAAGAGTAACAAATCCAGAGTTATCAGAGTTTCTTCCATGTCCAACATCTAACAGCCACTTTGCAAACTCAACTTCATCATTCTCCAATCGCATATTTTGTGTCAGTTTAAGGACAGTAATACTTCTCCAAAGTGGAGATCGTTGAATGCATTGAGCAATAATTTGTTCTCTACTGCCTTTAATCACTACAGGAAGGATCTGTTGAAAGTCACCTCCAAAGACAACTGTAAGACCTCCAAAAGGATGTTCATCCCCTCTAATATCTCTCAATGAGGCATCTACAGCCTCTTGGCAAAATCGATCCTGCATAGGAACCTCATCCCAAATAATAAGATCAGTCTTTTGGATTAACTCTGCCAGATGGGATCTATGCTTAATATTACAGGTTCGTCCTTCATAAAGGTCTATAGGAATTTTGAAAGTAGAGTGTGCAGTATGGCCACCCATTAAAAGAAGAGATGCAATGCCAGATGAAGCCACACATAAAACAATTTTGTTCTGTGCTCGTAGTGCATAACACAATGCATTATATGTGAATGTTTTTCCTGTTCCACCAGGTCCATGCAAAAAAAACAACTGGTTATATATATGAATATAATTGTTTAATTATTATATATATAAAATACATACCTTTGGTTCATTGTTCATTACAGCATTATAGATTACATCAAAAGCAATTCTCTGATCTGTATTCAGTCTCTCTTGATGTTCTATTGCTAACTGAGCCTGATCTGCATTATTATATCTTCTTTGTTCTGCAATCAGTGGATTGGAATCAACAAAGTTCATAGCCCTCCATCTCTGCCTATTAGGCTCTGGTAAACCAAAGTCCTTTGTTGAAGATCTCAATTCACCTTCTAGAAGATACAGTCCATAGTCATAGATATCTTCTGCTGTGATATTCTCATTAGGATTAAAGTGTCTCTCTAAATCATCACAAATAGAAACTTTGAATTGATTCCATAAAGCTAATGGATCAGAGGGATGGCAATCTCTGAGAATAATAACAAAGAGTTGTCGAAGTTGTGGTCCCAGCTTATATACAGATGTCTCCTCCAAACATTGACTCCATTCTCTATCATCTTGTAGTAGACCATGTGCTAAACAGGCTGCTCGAAATGTCTCATAATTTTCACCTTCAAAGTGTTTGAGATCCTCATAACAGGTTGGTCCATGTACTACTGTCAATAAGAGACGAAGATAGAACCGCTCTCCAGAAGTTGGATGTGCAAAATACATTCAACCAATGGCAAAACCCTGTTTACAAATGGTCCATTTTTTTGTACCTTTATTCCAGCAGAATTTCTGAGGAAACTTCTGATAGAGACAATCATGTGCTAATGTAGAGGCATCATCAGGATTTTGAATAGCTGCTTCAGCTTCCATTTTATTTGTTTCAAAAAATGAAGTTAGCATTGTACATCCTGCAGCACCTTGGTCCACTACTGCCTGAGCATTTTCATCTCCATGAAATATTACAGTATGCTCATTATGCAAATGCACAACTAAACGAACTACATTTGGTTTTTCCTATTTATTTAATATATAAGTCTTTTTATAATATAAATATTTAATTTAAAAACACTAACCTGATGCATAAAATAACGGAATATTCGCCAAGTGGCTTCTGCTGCTGAAATATAACATGCATCCAAGTATTGCTGAATCTCATCTTCAGTATTTCTAAACCCAATTGTTGTTCTATCATGTCCTTTGTATACATATTTGTGTATATATTTAAAAGCCTTGACTGAAACACAAACTTCTAGATTAGCATGACACTCAAGAAGTAAGAGTAGAAGTGGAGAGTGAGGAACAACCCAAGAGTTATCAATTGTCTTTCCATTAGCAGGAGAGCGTGGGTCATTAATTTTGAATGTGTGACCTTGACGCCTACGATATAAAGGATACCCATTTTCAGCCATCATGGTTTCACTCTGAAAAGGTTTTGGAAAACCCTTTGTACATTTGCCATCTTTCATACATACAGCATTTGGGTTCATAGCACCACATGGACCATGGATCATATATTTAGTAACAGCCTCATAAAGCCTTGGATGTTTCTCCTTGTCAGGGATTTCAGCAGAAATAAGACGATCAACCAAATGAGGATCATGGACATGTGAATCAGGAGATAAGAAGATAAGGATATGAATATGAGGAAGACCTCGTTTTTGAAATTCAATAGTGCAAACATGTCCCACATATTTTCCCAATAGTCCATGCTTGATTTTATTCAATACTATTCTGACTTTTTCATAGAATACATGGGCAATTAAATCAGGGCGATCATTAGGACTTTGTCCAGGCAAAAGGTTCTCTACTACTTCTTTCCATTTAGGATTGGCAGTGATTGTAAAAAAGAGATCTGGCTTAGAAAAAAATCTGGCCAAAGCTAAAGAATCCTGATACAATTGAAACATATTTCGGGAACCTCCAATAAATGAAGAAGGAAGAATAAAGCGACTGCCCAGCTCATTCATATTAATATCCACTCTGTCATGAACACTATCTACTATCCCTTGATATATATCAGCACGTATCTGATTTTGATTATGCCTATACCATAGTAGTCTGGCCTGATCAGTTTGGGCAAAAGCATCACAGATATACTGCTGTAAAAGACTTTGTGCCATAAAGAGATGGTTTGACTCTATATATTCAGGTCGTATATGAAGACAATAAGAATGATATTCTCTTTGAGTAACATATTTTTGTTTTCCTTTTGGTTGTGAATGATCTTCTTCAGGATCATCATCTTCAGGCTCTCCATGGTTATCTGTAACCTCAGTGAGATCTACTCCTTTTAATGGAATTCCAATATGCCATCCCAGTTCTCCTCTTGGAAATAAAAGAACATAGTATAATGGTTGATAAAAGGGACTATAATCCTGGATCCGTTTAAGATGTCCTTGTCGAAGAGACACTATAATATCACGTTTAGCATCATAGTCTGTACTATCCTGGATAACAACAGCAATCTGAGATTCTGTAGGCAGATTCCAACGTCGCTTATCCTGATCAGCAGTTATAGTAAGACAGCAATGTCGCTCAATATCTCTGGTATTGTATCCTTCCAGTCTTTCACAGGCCATTTTGAATGTTCTGACATGCACATTATTTTCAATAAACCAATCATGTAATTCCAGCAGTATAGTGCCATCCAATTGATTTTGGTTGTTGAAATTACGCTTCTCAGAAGCCTGTTGAGGATCCAAAAAATATACTTGAGCATATTTAGCTGAACCATCTTCTCCCCGCAGTAACTGACCCAATTTATGAGTAAGTTCACCTTGAATTTTATATACAGGAGGGCCATGATTGCCCATATTTAAACTGTCATCCACTTTTACACCTATAGATACCATAGCAAATGCAGCATTATAGCGTCTAATATGCTTTTGAAAATGTTTTTCTCTAATCCCTTGACCATAGAATAAATTTGATAAAAGAGTAGGAAGTTTTTGAAGTAGAGGTAATTCTATTTTTCCACTTAAACAACATCCACCAAATACAGGGTTATGTTTTGATGATTTTGACAACTTTTCTACTATCCAATGAAGAGCTTTGCAATTTGGGCATATGGAATCCATTTTACCCAAATACAATACTTGAAATTTCTTATTATGCTCATCAACAGGTTGTAAGCCCAATGGCAAGTCATTAACATTGAGAATATTAGGAGGGAGATGTCGCTCTAAATCAGGAGGAGGAGCATTATCAGAATTCTCTTCTTCAAAATTAGGAAGATTTTCATCATCAAAGGCATTATCTCTCTCCAAATCAAGAGGAACATCATTATTAGGAATATTTTCTCTCTCCTCAATATGAGGAACAGGATCTGTGAGTATAGTCTGGACAGGACGCCCAAGCACAGAAGCAGGAGGAACAGAGGGAATATGATCTAATTGTATATTAGAAGAAAGATCTGGATTTATGGATGGTATATTTTGTTGTATAGGAGCACCACATATAGGAGGAGGAGATAGAGGGGGAAGATCTGCAAATTGTTGCTGTAAATTCACAGAGGAATTATGATAAACAATAGGCTGTAGATTTACAGCTGATGAATGTGACTGGATATGACGGCCACGACGAACAGGAGCAGTAGGAAGGGGAGGAAGATTTGCCAATTGTTGATGTATATCAGAAAGATTATGATAAGCAGTAGGATTTGAATGGACAGATGATGTATGCTGCTGTATATAATGCCTCTGATGAATAGGAGCAGTAGGAAGAGGGGGAAGATTGGCAAACTGTTTTTGCAAATTTGAAAGAGTAAGATCTTCATTTATAGAAGATAACTGTGGCTGAACACCATGACTATGCATAGGTACAGTGGGAACAGAAGGAATATTAGCCATTTCCTGGTGTACATGAGATGAATGATGCATAGAAGGTATAGAGGCATCATATGTAGATGTATTATTCAAGAGATTTGCCATCCCTGAAGGCAATCTATAAGTCTTCCCATTATATTGCACAGTCTGCAAATTAGGGGCATCATTCATATCTCCAATGAATGGATCAACATCATTATCTACACTACTCTCAGATGCTATAGTAGAGCGATCAGGTATACGGCGGTGCTCAGGACTGTCTAAGACACGACTGAGACGTTCAGCATTACACTCTCGTCCATGAGATGGTGTAGAGGGAGGTGTAGACCTGTATATGACAATCATAATTAATATAATTGAGTTAAAAAAGATATATCATATATACATACATTTTTAGACTTGGAAACTTCAGAGAAAGAAACTCTGGACTGAGGATATATGATATCAACAGCAGATGAAGAGCTCTATGGTAAGAGAGGCTCTGTAGATCACTGTAGATAGTAATAATCAATATAATTGATATAATAATGATAATATAATGAATACATACATGTATCTTGATCTAAATAGGTTGGATGGCTCAGATAGAGGTAATCTGAGCTCTGGGAATGTGACAGCAAGAGCAGAAGGAAGCTTGATGATCAGGATTAGTATAGATGATGCAGATGATCAGTATGATTGATATAAATATAACAGTTAAATATACACACATTTCTCCTTGTTGATTCAGCAATATCCACCAATAAAGCCAAGGAAAGAGCAAAAGAGATGAGGGAGATATAGAAGAAGTAAGAGGCAGCAATGGAGGGGAAGATGATGGTAGGAGGAAAGGAGGGAAAGGTGTGGCAGCTATATGTGCAGAGTAGAGCCTAATGGGGATGGCCATGTGGCTCTGAGGCAGCCAATGAAAATGTGTGAATGAAGTGCCTAAAAGAGCGGCACAGCTGCTTACCAATTGCTTATAAATATCTTAGTCATATTCTTAGATAACATTATTAAGTAACATTATTTGATAAGCAAACAACGGCAAACACTTCCCTTCCATTATATATAGGATATAGATAGGATAGGATAGGATAGGATAGGATAGGATATAGATGATCTAGGTGTTAGGGGCCTGTACAGAATGAACTGCAACATATACAAACCTGCACCAAGATTACAGTGAATTAAGATGCAGCAGGAATTCACGGTGAGATTTGGGACTGCCTGAGCTGACTGGTCGGGTGAGTGCGTGAGGATGTATGAAAAAGATCTGTGTTGAGAGATTCCTATACACATTACGTCTCGACGTAGTATACTTTAAAATCAGCATGGGCACGCAGAGTGCGCAGAATTCACATTTAAGTTCTCCGTTCACAGCACGAAGTCCGCCGAAAAGACCTCTCCCTCGTACACCCTGTTTGAGACACTTTTGAACGCTATTCTCGATGTGGTAGAGGTGAGGGAAAGCGGCGAGGGAATACTGTACGAGGTTATTATCTGTGCAGGGGAGGCTGAGAGAAGCAGGATGTACATTGGTGTGAGGGAGACATACAGGTCATTCCACTCGACGTAGGCAATTCGCTGGCTTGACGGCATGTATGTCGCATACGCCATCTTTCAGTTGGTTTTGTTCAGACTTGCCAATGGCCGGCTAGGGATAATTTCGATAAGTAAAAATCGAAGTCTCCACGAAGCACCAAGGCCTACTTACCTCTGGCGAATCATCCAGCCTCACCAAAAGCCCTCTCATTCATCCACAAATCAGCGAGCCGAATCTTGTCGGGGTCGACCACCCTAAACGCCCCGTATCCAGGCTTGGAAACCAACACGAGCCTCCGCTAGGTCGAAGAAAACAGGGCTTAACGAAAAGACATGCACCATGGCCAGTTTGCGCACGACCAACCATCCGGACGTACGTGTGCACGACTATCATACTTATTGGCGACGTCAGGCCTACCAGCATCCCACGCACGTGTCTTTCACATCCTATGACATGGTTTCAGGGAGGGACAGTGACAAAAAATGAGACGTACCTTGCACCCCTTGTCTACACCTAAGTCATCTCCCTCTCATCTGAGCAAAGTAAATCGAGCGATGCAGAGCTCAAGAGGAATGCAGCGTCATTGTCATGTAGCGTGTCGTGATAGTAATAGCCAGCAGTCTATTAGTGTTAGAGTAGATCGGTTGTTGACGCAAAGATCCATGTAAGCAAGAGATTGATTGATGTTTGATAATGTTATGCATCGGCCGTGTGGTCGGCAATGGATACCATATGAACAAGGCACCGTCAAACATGGCCAATCTTTCTCTCTCCCAGCGAGCTCTATCTCACCCTGACACGATAGCATAGATTCCAGACTGCCACCGTCACGTATCTCTCATCTGAACATCCAAGATCGCTTCGTAAGCCCGTCTCACCTGACAATTTCGCTATCTCGACAGCTCACGAATACATTAGCTGCTTGTCTATCTGAGTACCTTTTCTCGCAACTCCTCTGACATGGCACAGAAAGCCGTAGCTGTTATCGCAGGTAAAGTGTCTTGCCAACTGCAGCAGCAAAAATTTTCTCACCCTTTACAGGCTCGTGTTCAGGATATTCGATACTGGCGCAGCGTCTCCCTCATTTCATTTTTGCAACTCTTGCCTAACTGCATCCTAGTCATCTCCGACTCAATTACCAGCACAGGCGGGACCGCCGTTTCCTTCCCCTAAACCTTCTATGGCACTGCCAACCTCACTGCTTCTTTTGGCCGTATCCACATGCACTTTATACGCTATCCTCTCCGCATCACGCTTTACAATGCTACCTATGATGTATGGAAGCCTTTCCTTGACGTCAAACCGGAGGACCTCCACGCTACCACACAGACCAACACCGGAGGAGCCTTTGCATTCTCGCAGAACGTCTCCAAGGCATTTAAGGAGAATATCCTAGATGAGAAGGTGTGCTTGGGACGCTGATTTTTACGGGTGCAACAGCGAGTGTCGGGGGAACATGATGACGAGCACGTTTGCTGCTGGGAAGCATGCGTTGCGGGCGCTATCGCAGAGTTTGGCGAAGGAGTTTGGCAAGGAGAATATCCATGTGTCGCATGTGAGTGTTTTTTACGAGTTTTGCTGTCTTCGAGCTGATGTGCGTTGGCGGTAGGCAGTCATCCATGGGGTTATTCTAACTGACAGGACTCGGGAACACAAGAATGACCTGGAGTGGGAATTGAACGAGGATACAAGGCTGTCTGCGGAGGGCATCGCGGAGGTAAGGTCTTTGTCTTTGTACGTGATTGGTGCTGAGTTACCTCTACAGTCATACCTCTACCTCATCCAACAACACTGTTCCACACGTACCTAGGAATTGGACTGTTCGTGGCTCCCATCTTCATGTTTGATATTTTTGCTCATTTTTGCGTTCTGCAGTGTGTCCTGCTCACGAGAAGTGGTAACTTCAAATTCAGTTGTACTACACTTGCAGTTGTCGTTATGAATTCGCCAATAACAATCATTCTTACGAAGCACAGTCGTGTTCCTTGCATGCGCTCCTCTGACAGAGTCAATCACCACCGCTAATAGAACACAATTGATTCAACGAGACTTTTAGCAGTTACAGATGATGACATAATAATCCCGCTCAGTCAACTGCAGAACTTTCATGTCGATCTTGCCTAGGAGGATAAACAACTAGTCTGCCACGACTACTGCAGCGCATGTTCAATTCAGTTCAGTCCAGTCGTATACTCATGGATTATCAGTCTTCATACGTTCGGATCAGCGGCACTATTCCCAACATCGAAACGGAACATGTGCTTCCCGTGATATCTTACAACGACTGGGAATCCGTGCTTTTGATCCTCTCCCTGGTGCAAGTTCTGTGGACATGCTATGCGCTGCGAATGAGAACTGAGTCATTTCCCTAGTCACCAGTCCGTCTTTGGAGAGGATTGGGTCAGCGATGTCAACCTTCATGTCGTTCTTGCAGCATGCCGCGAGCATCAGTTTGCGATGCAGTTTTTAGGGGATAAGTGATTCCATGAGATCCTCACCGCATCTCTCATCGAGAAGCTTGTGTCTGGAGCTTTGGCCGGGGGCGCAACGTATACTGATCTCATTGCTGCTCTTGACAAATCGAATCGGCAGACCCCAATTGCTGCAGGAAACCACAAGTATTGGAAGTTGTGGTACCAACATTATTTACGCACATTTAAGCATTTTTAGAACTTTATTATCATGGAACCTGTGTACGTGTAGATGCATACAGCGCCCCATAAATGTTTAGTTGGAGGGATTTTTGATACTCGGAGAAGGTATTCGCTACTCACTCAGCAAACAAGATCCACTACTGAATCTTGCTTTAATTCCCAGAGTAGGAGGGTACATTCCGCATTGTAGTGGCAGCGGCGGAGGCTGAACTCTCGCCCTACCAACACTACCTGGACGGGGCGGTGGAGGAATATGTACTCCTTGTGGTCCGAGAACCGGCTCGGGGGTAGAATTGGGGAATGGTGAGGTAATTGCAGCGGGTTTCGACTGCCCAGTGTCGCTTGGGCTTCAAGGGTCAGCAATGATGGGGGCATCGTTCCATCCATTTTAAGTTCATTTGGGAGGAGCCTGACGTGGAGGGGGAGCAGTACGAAGATATGGCGGCTGCGTCAACGACTGTCCTTGGTTTAATGTATTGAACCCAGGAGCCGGTGCTCCAATGTTAGCTGGAGGTGGAGCATACACAGGATTCGTAGGTGCAGGTGCAGGTGCTGGCGCCAACGCTAATGGTGTGTAGGGTGCATACGGAGAAACTCCGGTGACGACTGGTTGCCATACAGAAGAGAACGGAGACGTATAGTGCGAAGTCGCTGTTTTAGGTGCTCCGGCAAACAACGAGGCGTATGCAGGATAGGCTGTAGGAACACTAGGCTGCGGAGGAAGAGCCCTCGTACCAATCTTGATCATGTTCGTTCCAGTCGGTTCTGTCTTAATGCTGAGCAACCTCTCCCGAATCGAACTACCAGGTCCCTTGTAATCACTAGGAGTCACCTTCAAGAACACCGTCGCCTCCTCCACCAGACCTTGCAACGCAAGCAAACCCGCGTAGTCAAAGTATCGATCATACAAATTGGAAAGTTTGAACGTCTTGATCTCAGACTCCTGCTCGAGGTCGGTGTCGACATATTTCGTAGCCGAATGAAACACCGTAACCTTCTCAATGAAAGACTGCAGCTGCAGCGCATGAGTATGTACTGTATAATACGATTCTGCCTGGTTCTTCGGGTCCGTCAACAGCGCCGACTCTTGTTCCACCATCTCCTCAGACCAGACACTCGCAATCCGCTCCAGCCTCGCCGCCGCCAAATACATAAGGATGGCACACTTTCGGAACTAAGAAGCTTGAGCAGCATCCGCCGACGTGTTGTACAGCGCGAATTGGAACTCTAGCCGTCGACGAAGCTCTTCAGCGAGGCTAGGGAACTCTTCCTTGCTCGCAAACATACAAATGACTACAAAGATCTCTTGCCATTCCTGGAGGTCGGCGTTTTGAACGATATCCGACAAGTCGTTAGTGACAATGACTGGAAGAGCCGCAGGTAAGGATATGTGCTGGTGTGACGTTCAAAGTATGCCTATTGGGTCTGTTGCAAAAGCTCGGGATCACCCTTTGCTGCCAGAAGAATGGCATCGGCGAACCTGTCCAATGAGAGACAAAGAGAAACTGTACACTCAAAGTCGCCAAGGACGAGGGCCTTAGTAACCGGAAGATCAGTTTCGGACTCGTCAGTGGGATATATCCTGAAGGTGTTGCTCTTCGACATTTCAGATGTCACCGATGATGGTCCAGAGCCAATGGTCGCAGCAACGGATGAGTTGATCCCGTAGTTCGTGTGAGGCACGTCGATTGGAGGCACACTTTCCCCTGAGAGGCCTATGCTACTGAAGAAATCTGCTCCTGTGCCATCCTGCTGAGGTAGTCCTGGACCATCATCTCCAAATAGAGAAGGTGCCTTTGTAATGGATTCCATATCAGCAAGGCGAGTGCCTTCGGACGTAGCATCCGCACGGATTTCCGAGGGCGTCTTTTCGACAGACCCACCAAAAGGTTCATCATCACTAGGAACATGGAACGTATGCTCTTCAGCGAACGAGACGACGAGTTCGTAGGGCTTCAGTTTGCTGTCGTGTTCTTCTGTCTCAATCTCATCATCTGGAGCCTCCTTTACCACCTTGAGCTTCTCAACCGCCTCCGCAACACGAGCTGCGATGTCCACCTTCGAAAATCCCAAAAGAGTTATCAGCTCATCTCGCGAATCAGCTTGGAAGAGGCTGAGAAGCGCTTTCCAAGCCTCTTGTTCACCAGGTGTCGCATCTCCCTTCTCTTGTGCAAAGGTCTTCAACGAATCTCCTTCGATGGCCTCCTTCAGCTTTGTAGCTTGCACGACGAGTTCTTCTTCAATCACCACTTTCCGAACGTGTACGACGGCACTCTGGTGCTTGCCCTGTGCGGACGGTAGGTTGGAGACTGACACCAGTTTGCCACTGAAACCGAATAAAGTAGATGCTAGGCGTCTTAACCATTCAGGCGGCTGCTTGAGCAAAAGAGTGCCACCTTGGGTTTGCGAGTAGCTGGTGGAATCGAGTATGTCTGCACCGTTAGTGGTAGTAGCAGGTGCAGTTGAGGGTGTGGATTCGTCGGTTGATTGGATGGAATGGATGCCGACGGTACCGTCGAAGAATGCAGTAGTGAGGAGATCAGGGTTGCGAGGACACCATTCGACTTGGAACGCCCAGTTCGATGCACTCGGAAACTCGCCAATTATCTCAGACGTTTGCGGATTCCAACAGAGCGCTCTGTTATCCTTGCCGCAAGACAACAGCATATCCGCATCTTGCTTGCACCTAGAAAGAGACAGGACACCCTTTTTGTGGCCAGTGAGAATCTTCTCTAGGGCGTGAGCGTTGCGAAGGTCCCAGACCATGATGATGGGAGAAGAATCGTCTTTGGACGCCATAACAAGTCTTGTGGCCTATGTAATAGATTGAAGAAAACGACAAAAAAAGTAGTAGTAGGGCACACGTTGTCTGGATGCCAGGCGATGGCACTCATTCCCCTTCGACCGCACACAGCAAGACCATTTGTCACACCGACTTCACCAGCAAGCGTTCCCGCTCCACCACCGTAGGCCAAGGCGACGACCTCCTGCTTCCATCTGAGATCGCATACCACAGTATATCCCGTTGTGCTCGCTCCAGCAAGAACGTACGGTACCTGCTGGTTCCATGCGACAAAGGTAATCTCGTCCAACTTCGTGCTCGTTCCAGGTGTTCGGGCATACGACTTTGTAGGGTCTTTGAGATCCCATGTACAGACCTGCACCAAAAATCAGCGTAAGGGCAACTACACTGACCAACAACTACGGACCTCTCCATTAACGGCTCCCGATGACAAAAACTAATCAACGCACCCCGAACCAGCAAGAATCTTCACTCGATCCTGTAGCGCCATCTCACCGTTCTCGATACCAACTGTAATAACGTCCCGTGGTCGACCACCATTGGCATATCCGTATGTCAAGCAGTGAGACCTATATTGACAGTGTTGACGCTAAGCTAGTGATATAACGACAGTGCACGTACCTCGCTGTATCCTTCACGGCACCTTTTGGTCCTGACTGTCCCTCTATACCCAGGCCGAACTCATTCTTGCGAAGAAAATTGAGGTTGCAGAGTTCTCGCTGATTCTCGTTGCTGAAATATTCTTCAAGAGCACCAGCGACGGTGCCTGTCGCGATGAGAGGGAATGAAGAGGACGGAAACCAGGTAAATGTAGAAGACCTGTGGATCTCCTTCAGTTTCATCGTGGTGGAAGTATTTTGTGCAATAGACATCAGAAAAACAGTCACTTACCAAGTCTCCAGCAGGACATGATCTTCCTGAGGATTAGTAGCAGGTGTTCGACCGATGTAAGTCTAATAATTTGGTATCCAATTTTGGTCAGCTCTACTTATTTGTACATATTTTTGGCCCGTAACAGGGGCATATTATAGACGGATTAATTCTACCGATGCAATGCATCGGTGAACAGGCCACTCTTGCTCTCAGTAAAGTCAAGCTTCTGGATACCTCAGCCACATACACCTGTCCACAACGTTTCTCAACCTAAATGGCGTCGTTTTTGATGCCTCAGATCAGAGTACGGCCTTGGTAACCGACGCTGGTAGACAAGATGAGGTGAGGTGAGGTAATAGAGAGCAGACAGTCATAGGAAATGTATGTGGATGCAGGAGACCCTTTAAGAGTGGACATGAACAATGGGAAGATCAACGTATCAACGACACAGACGCTGGCATTAGGAGTCTTTTAGCATAATAATATCAGATTTATAGCTGAATGCGACTCACAAGTTCCATAGACCAAACAGTACTTGTCGACAACTCCACCATGAGACTTGGGCAACATGCTCATAGTGCCTAGCGAGTGATAATCCATATGTACGTTCGCATTCATCCACGTGTTCAGGTCATCGTCGGAGCTGACACTATTTCTAGGTAATGACTCGGTACCAAGGTACGTGGCGATGGGCTGGGCAGCAGCGATCTTCTGTACGAGTTTGAACGCGGTGCGGAGAATGTCTCTGTCAATCCAATGGGAGAAGTAACTGGGGTCGATGACAGGGGTGTCGAATGCGCTGGTGGAGTTGACGGTGATCTGGCCATGGCTGAGGGGGTGCTGGAGGGCGGCCTGGATGATAACGGTATTGGTGGCATTAAGTGAGAGGAGGATCTCGATTTGGGTAGGGCGGAGGGGTAGTACATCTCGGTGATCACGTCAAAGGTGCTCTTGTAACTTGTGAGGATGGTCCAGTCAGTCGAGGGTATGTAGGATTTGGAGGTGGTATAGTTCCAGACAGTCATGTTGTCGCCAATGAGGGTGGTGAGGTTGACATAGGCTGGTGCATCCTCGTTTGTTTCTTCAACCACAACCTGTCAGGGTGATCTCAGGGGTGTGGCGCATGGACCCATCTGCAAACCTTTGTGAGGAAGCCCTCGACTGCCGCTCTCGCTTCATCGGGATTGGCTCATTGTGTATCGCAGACATGAGGACCTGGACTCTCGTAGGGCACTGCAAAGATTCGACTGTCCTTTGCATTGTGGGAATCTATTCTCCAGCACATCCTATCTGGCACACGCCTCGCAGCGACAGGTAGCTCTATCAGAGCGAAATATGCATCGAGGAGAGGAGCATTGAGGGGGGAGAGAGAAGTATGTATTCCGGAGACAATAAGGCGAGGTCCCATGCGACTATTGGTATTGAGTGATGAAGAAAAATGCATATGTCAACCAAGAATTGGGAAATGGCAGTCGCTCACTTGAGTGGACAAGCCAGGGTACTCTTTCGTTTCTTCGACGACGTGGCATTCACTCGCAGGGGTTCATGAGTCTTGCTTTCTTCGTGGGACTAGGTGATTCGGGGTATGGTGTGTCTATGCATGCGGCCGCAATGGAAGGAGCAGGTTTCCTGTATATCATGAAAACTAATGTGTAAACTGTATCAAGAACGGACTCACCCTCCAACGCTTCCGTCGTTCTTTCCTTTCCCAGCTAAGTTACCAGATAGGTCCACCCCTGCCCAGAGTCGTTCCTAACCCTCAATCTCATTAACGAATCGCAGCATCCCCTCAAACCCCAGGCATTCGACATGCACCTTGGGGCTTTCCTAAAGCACACGAGCTGGATGAGACAAATGTGGCAGGCCTGCTTGAAGGTCTGCTCCTCGATGCAGTGAGCAGCTTTGAAACTGGCGTGCCAAGGTGTGACATTGATATTGGTGGACAATGATGGAGTCAGAGAGAAGACAAAGCGAAGGAGCGCATTACTGCTGCTGGACCAGATTCTTATGTTTGTGCATGCTTGCTACGGACATTCTCTTCAGTGGGAGAAGGAAAAAGAAATTGAGAAGTCGATGCTTTCTGCCTCTCATCCTTAGCGTAGGAGACAAATTTTTGTACAATAGATATATACATATGGTGACACCAAAAAAATGCACGATTTCTACATGTACAGAGCGAGAACTTGGATTTCCTGGTCTGAGACACCCAAAATGTAGGCAGAATCCGAAAAAAAACAGCGAGGGCTGGCTCAATTCTGAAGATTTCAGGACGGTTAAAGAGACATTGGAGCGGGAATACAATCATACAGAAGGTGACGTCTCGCTTTTTTTGTGTGTCAGGTTAAAAAAGAGATAGCAGGATGTATGCTGTTTTACAGTTGATCAAGTCAAACAAATGTTAGGTGAGGGCTGGCGTTTGAGGCTGCCGGCACACTTAAATTTGGTACAGTTTGAAAGGTATAATACATATGAAGATCGTGACAGCTCGATTTTTTAATGCCAAGACTTTGGAAAGGTGTGAAAAATCGGGGAAGTTCAAAAGAGTGACCGTGTACAAGTCCCAACTTGTATAAGGTGCCACACATCAACCAGGGACGTTGGCGACAGGCGGGCTCCATCACCTTCTAGACCAACTTCGAAATTTTGTTTTTGCTGTATAAACTATTTTAATACAACATGAAACGGGCCAGCCCTCGCTGCAACAAGTTGAAGCAATATCTGAAATACCGATCATTGCTTACTAAGCTCTAACGCACCATTAGAGTGAGGTGCTATAGATAGTGGAATTGATGGGAAATAAGATAGGGGTCAAGAAAAACGATATCTCTACAAGGCGTGTGATGGTACGAGGGTACTGTTGGTGCACTATGAGGATGGTAATAGGCACTGTGCACTGTGCAGTAAGTGTGTACATGTGTTTGTGTGTTTGCAGTTGTTGGAGGATATAGGTGATTGGGCTTATCAGCAAGCCTTTGGACCGGGTCTGATTACACGTACATTCTTCTCTCTTACTCCTCAGTCTTTCACCATCAGGTTTGTGTTGACTGAGGATCTAGTACTCATATGCATACCTTACAGGTTGCTGGTCATTAGCAGTTGTGGTTGGATTGGTCAATGGCCAAGTGTACGACTATAAGGACTTGTGCATAAATATAAATGTGGACTATGTGGACTATGTGGACTATGTGGACTATGGAGACTTGTGTGCTTGAATATGCACTATGGAGACTAAGTGGACTTGTGCATGAGTGCGGACTATGGGTAATGCAGACTTGTGCTTAAATGTGGACTATGCGTAATGCTTATGCTTATGCTTATGGGGGGACTTGTGCTTGAATGTGGATGTCTGTGTGGACTTTTGCTTGAATGTGGATTATGTGGACTAAGCGGATTGGTGTGTGGTATTTGTATGATGTATTACATAAGCATATAAGGTTGCTATGACTTGTGCTTTTATGTGGACTAAGTGGATTGGTGTATGGTATTTGTATGTTGTATTACATAAGCACATGAGGTCGCTATATGGACTTGTGTTTGAATGCAGAGTAAATGGACTGGACTACATGGACTTTTGCTTGAACGTCTATGGGTAATGCAGATGCTTTTATGTGGACTATTACATGGACTTTTGCTTGAATGTGGACTATGTGGACTAAGACTGGATTGGTGTGTGGTATTTGTATGATGTATTACATAAGCACAAGAGGTCACCACTTGAAGGATAGCTCCATATAGTACTGAGGAATGGCAGGAGTGAGAAGGACCCATCATGTGACCATGTATATACCATTTTGAGCTCGAGATAACCTGGTTTGGGTGTGTCCTAGGTTGTTTGGGAAGAGGTATGATGAGTATATAGAGTGTTTTAGTGAGTTGGAGTGGATAGGATGAGCTGTGGGAAAAGGAGTAAGTGAATAAGTGAATGTTATGAGTAGGCAACGAAGGTTGTAATTTAAATTAAATTGGTGTGGAAGGGAAATGGGAGAAAAGGGGATGTGTACTGTGTAGACAGGGTTAAACACGATATTTTCTGCGTATAAAGTATGGGGTGAAAGTGGGTATATAAAAATTGGTTGGTGGTACAAGTTTGGAGGTAGGGAGGAGGAAGAGGTGGATGTAAGACGTGTTTTTGAGCTGTGGGAGGGTAAGAATGGGTTGAAATATTGAAGTGATGATTATAGGATAGGTGTAGATGAGTTATTTTGGTATTCCAGAGTTGTAGTGTAAGAGAGGAGGTGTAATGGAGAAAAAGAGTTATAATATAAACCGAAGTTGTGTGGAAGGGAAATGGGTAAAAAGAGGTCCGGTACGAGTTAGATATATGTATGATAGATGTACTCTGTAAGTTATAGGTGAATAGCTAGGATAGAAAAAAACCGCTTGAAGTTACAAGTTTTTAGGGGCTGATGTGTATATGAGGAGGAAGAGAAGGATGTTGGACGTGTTTTTTTGGTGTGGGTGGGGCAAAACGAGCTGGGAGATTGTTATTATGAATAAAGGATAGTGTATGAGGGGTTGTACGGGTATTCCGGAGGATTGGTGTAAACATAAAGGGAAAGGTTGGTGTGATGGACAAAAACAGTTACATGAGGATTTATAGGGTCCAAGGTGAGAAATCGGAGTAAAGGACTCCGCTAGGATCTAGATGTATGTGTAATAAACGAATTTTCTCTATAAACCATGGGCTGAAAGTGAGTAGATAAAAACCGCTTGGTGGTACAAGTTTTAGGGGTAGGGTGAGGAGTAGTAGTGAGAAGAGATGGGTGTAGGACCGGTTTGGGGGATCTGTTTGGGTCGAAATAAGATGTGATATGAAGGATATGAGGATATTGAAGTATTATATGGTCAATAAGGAATATTTTTGGGATTAGGTCGAGGTTGAAAAAGGATTGATGGGTGAAATGGGGTTGAAATGGTGATAAAAGGTGTATAAGTCTGGTTAGAAAAATGATAAAAATAAACGGACTTCGTGAGTGTGTAGATATAGGTCTAGGCTTCATTTGTTCTGTATAATATGAGGGCTGAAAATGGAAATTGAAAAACCGCTGGGCTGTACAAGTTGGGATCAATGGAGGAGAGATATTAGGTAAGCAGCCCAATGTGACATTAGGGAAATGATCTAGGTGTTAGGTCGACACTTTCGGGAGCATAACACGACTCTCATTCGACTATCAGGGGCCTATCCGAACGGACTGGAATAGTAGGAGCAGTGGAAGCTACATTGTTTTCAGGCTTGTCGTCACGTAGTGGGAATATGGTGGGGCTGTTAACGAGGTGTAAACTGGGCGCAAATATGCAAGCGAGAGGCAGGAGGGGTCGTTCAGATAACAGTTCTAGTCAGTGCCTCTCCTGCCTGTTCGACAAACTTTGCTGATATTAGTTGTCCCAGAACTTTATTGGTCTGGCTGCTTCATAAAAGGCGACGAGCAACAAGGATTGTACGACAGAAGAGAAACATGTTCAATGACTTCAGTTCCTCATGCGTCATTCACCAATGAATAACCCTTATGTCGATCATGGGCCTAGCCCAGTGAAATATGCTGTGCTTTTCCTGCCTCTGGGTGTCGTCATCATTGGCCATGACCACGGTTAGCACAAGACGAGGTACTTTGGCATTTGCTATCGTTCGGAAGTTGCTCGCAAGTGACTTGGGCCATGACTATGTGCATGTCGAACAACCCGAACCGTGGCTGGGTATTGATACAACATGCCCACAATTCCACAGAGATGGTTTGTTTCAGAGAGTGCATATATAGAGTGGTATATAATGTAATCAAATTTACAGTAAATATACTAGTAAGGTTTCTTATCTCATGAGCATGATTTGGATGTATAAAATTAAAGGAGGTGCTAATAATAACCACCGATGCAAAGGAATCGGTCGATCAATGCTGCAAAGCAGTTACGGATCACATGTTAAGGATAGCGCCAAATAAGGAGTAAATAAGCCAATTGGCTTGTTTATCCTTTATTTCGCATTAGCTTCATGCAGTTATCTAATCTGATATCATTAAGTAAAGCAAGAAAACATCAAAAACACGCATATATATGTCTATAACAGTGTACAACAGGATGCTTTAGCATACAAGATGCATACACAGTGCATTACTGCCTTGAGTACACTTGATATACACATTTCACAGACAGTTGGCACTAGGTGAGCTGCGTAATGGCTGGTATGTGTGTATCAGGTCGGGATTCAACTGAATGGCTGACTCAGTCGTTGCGACAAGAATAGTATCATCGGAAAATCACATGGGCGGACATCTGAGACATGTTTCCCAAAAGAGACGACCCCTGGTCATTGGATGTACTCCTCCATCCCTATTTCCATCATATTTCGACTGCGTGGGACGAAGTAGGGATCGGACTGGCTCGGAATTGGTGCCCAATTGTTCCCATTTTCAAGGGCTACAAATGGACACTGAAACCGTCTCTGTACGACAAACACACCCTCCCACGCAGGCCCCACAGTGCGTTTCCAGACACCCCATACCGGCATGGTCTGGCATCGACAAATACTCCCCCGGCTGGACCGAAAAAGCTGCGTGGTTGTTCCCCTGATATTGAAGAACAATTCTTCTCTATTCATCGAATGGAGCCGGAGAGCGAGTGCGGCCACGCAGCTGATGCCATTCGGGGTGTATTTAGATACTAAATCCAGGGATTATAGCACTAGGTAATCATGTGACTTGAAGGAACATTCATCGCCTTGATGTGTTTGTACACAGATAGATAAATCAATTCACATGGTGTATAACTGTATAGGCAACGATTTCTGCAATTGTGTCACATTCAGGTGGACCAATGACCTAATGAGATACTCATCTATGTATTGTGGAGGGCATCTGCGCTGCTTAAGTGGACATACTGCAGGCGGTTCATAAAGAACTCATCACCACACCAAGGAATCGGTTTATGTCAGCATGATCCACTTGTCTTTCAGCAACTGACATCTGTTGGTGAGGCATTTGTGCACGGACATTGACCTAAGATTCTTCGTGCTCTTTGAGAAAGCTTGCGATTATGAAATCTCAGGCTGATGCCGATGTTGGGAATAGCACCTATAACAGTGTCAGGAGATGCTTTAGCATATAAGATGCATAGGTGTCGGCATTAGTGGGTTGATCACTTGATATACACATTTAGGCAGTTTGCATTAGGCGAGCTCGTATGTGTGCATCAAGTCGGGATTCAAGTGAGTGGACTAAAAATTGAACAAGAATAGTGTCATCGGAATATCACATGGGTGGACATCTGAGACATGTTTCCAAAAAGAGACGACCCCTGATCATTGGAGGTGCTCCTCCATCCCCATTTCAAGTATTTCGACTGCGTGGGACGAAGTAGGGACCGGACTGGCTCGGAATTGGTGTCCAATTGTTTCCCATTTTCAAGGGCTACAAATGGACACCAAAAATGTCTCTGTACGACAACCACACCGTCCCACGCAGCCTCCACAGTGCGTTTCCAAACACCCCATACCGGCATCGTCTGGCATCGACGAATACCCCCCCGGCTGAAATGAAAAAGCTGCGTGGTTGTTCCCCTCATATCAAGGAACAATTCTCCTCTGTTCATTGTGTTGAGCCGGAGCATGAGTGAGGCCATGCAGTCAATGCCGTTCAGGGTGGTTTTAGATGCTAAATCCAGGGATTATAGCACTAGGCTTTATAGCCAGGACCTCTGATTGGTCAGAACCGACAATTGCGTGATCATACGACTTGTAATCGTACGATAATGATGTCAACAGTGACGTTGCAAGATATTACTCAGTATTGCACTATATCACGCAATTCTGACGAGATCAGGGACCCTGAAGAGACTATAAAGTCGAAACTGGGCGGGTTGGTTGTCTCCCAACCCAGTTGGTCCACTCTCGACTCAACCAAGTTACTCGAATCAGCCCCAAAAGCTTTTTTCAAACCAGTAAGTAATTGGCGAGGTACAAGTCCCCTACGATGCCTCCACCCTCCCTCGCTTTGCTCGGGGGGTCCCGGAGGGTCGTAGGGTCCACCCTAGCCCTTCATTCAAGCATCTGCGTCTCCCTCATGACGAAAGGTGAATTTTCTATGTACGGTAATGAGACAATGCTAAACAAAGTAGGAACGTATGATCCTTCAATTGAATATTCCGACTTTACCAGCTGCACACTTTCAACCTTCAATGAAGTTGGTATGCCTGAATCGACAATTTCGGTATTGAAGTAAAGGTCTTACACGGGGAGAAAGGTGTCTTCGGGACGGTTGATGATGTAGAACAGCAGGGCAAGTAGTACAAATTTTCAAATAAAGGCGAAATATTTCTGCGCTGACTATGTAATGGTTTTGAATATTCCAGCTTGTCATGCTGTACAAATATTCTGATATTTATACATGACCATTTCTTCGCTTGCACTGCATTCGGAGATTGACAGGCTGGAGAGATCAGTATTACGTCTATGTAGTGCAACATTAGCGCCCCACTCTTGCTGCTCAACACTGTTCCACTACTTGTGTGCACAACGGACTGACCGTCGGAGTCAAGTATGGATGACATTAGACTGGGTACTTCTTCTGTTCTTTCAATCAAACAAACAATGCTCACCACTGACTCGGGAAAATTAGCAGCCTTTCGCGCCAAACGGGATTGGTTTCAAACGATATGGAGATACAGGCGAGACGGCTCGGTAAGCATCCTCCAAGAGCATTGCAGAAGCTTAATAGTGATATTAACACGTTTCAGATACTTCAAAAACATGCAAAGCTGCCGCAGGTGTCAATCTCTGCCTTGCCGATGAACAGGCAGGAGATCGCTATTCCCTTGCAACGCGTTTACAACGGGAGAAAATCCGTAATCACAGCTTCTTTGGCTGATACTCCCTGTACTACACTCAGCCTTGAAGGCCTCTTGGAACAGCTTAACACCACCCTCGGTACATCGCACACCTTTGAGAACACAACTCTGTACTCCCTTCTAGAAGATTGCATAGCAAAGAACTATGACTTTGGTGCCGCCTACGGTTGTCTGCGAATAGGGTGGTACACCGAAGATTGGAGTCAGATACCAAGCAGGCTGCGCGAATGTGAAGAACACGACCGAGAGATGCGAACGAAGGCACTGCGTGGAAGTCGTATAGTGGACCCATGGATACATCCACGGCGAGTCTGGGATCTGTACAGTAACCGTGTTATGCCGATATGGTTGACTGGGGCGCCTTATCCGGCACCGATATCCCATGCGTGGGTGGATGAGCATGAGCGCAATGACGAGTGGACGCCAGTCAACGGACGTGAATGGCCCGTGCCCATTCCCAAAGATACAAACCTCGAACTGATCCGTATTGAGATGCTGAACATGGGCTTGGAGTACATGTGGTTGGATATTTTTTGTTTGAGGCAGAAAGGAGGACCAAGGGAGGACCTTCGTGTGCAGGAATGGATGTTGGACGTGCCCACTATCGGGTTTGTGTATTTCTCGGTCGATGTGAACTGTTACTTGGGTGGATTGGGGCGACCGCTCAGCGTGCAGTCGAGGTACTTCGACAGTGATCGCTGCTGGTTCAACTGTGCCTGGACGTTGCAGGAAATCGGACTTCGGAATCGTAGGGTTTGCGGCATTACCCCAGATGGACCGATGAATGCAAAGCAGGACGGGGATGGCATTTATGAGACGGAAACTCTGACGAGCTTTCACCGTAAGTTGCGGAACATACAAAATGCAACACACAGGATATTTGATATGGTGGAGGAGATGCGGAATCGAGCGTCAACAAATCCAGTGGATAAGGTTGCTGGGATGGCGTTCCTGCTCGGATCGCCGACGATACCAGCGTACTACGAGAGCCGTTCGATTGAAGAGTCGTGGGCAGCGTTGATGGATATGACGGATGACACCATGCGAGGAGCTGTGTTCTTTCTGTATCCTGAACCAGGCAATGGAGGTGTTAAATGGCAACCGTCGTGAGACCAGCTCATGACGAAGCCACTCCCCGGAGATTATCTACCAATCGATGACTACTTTTTTACACGGGTAGAGAGGGATTGGAAGGCTGGTGTCGATCGATGTGAGGCATCCTGCGTTGAGAAAGGGTTTGTGAGGGGCCTAGATGCCGAGGGCATACTGGGAACGGATAGACATGGGGAGTTGCTTGTGGAAGATTCGCATGGTGCCCAGCATGTCTTCGACATTATTGCAACTCACCCATACGCTATACCCGATGACATGTACACATTGATAGGATCTGGGGAATCATTTTATCCCTTGTCTTGTCAGTGGGTGCAGTGGGTAGTTGGGCGAAGACTATCAGACGAGAGATTCGAGAAAGTATCGGTGGTCAAAATGGCTGATGATGTGAAGAGGAGTACATTGACATCTATTGCAGGAGGGGGGCGGGTCAACATTCTTATTTAATGAAAATACTGAGTTCGCTGTTTCAAGCATTATTCCAGATTAAACTTGACACTGATGCATTGACATTAGGTATAGTATCTGCTAGGTAAACCGTCAGATTCCATGTTCTTCGGTCTAGACTGCATACATTTGTTGTACATTTGTAATACCTATTAGCTATGCGAACTTGAAGGACACACATGCAGTTGGGATTGAGAACGAACACACATGTAAGGGACTTACGGAAATCTTCTGGCAGCTCGCTATCGTCCACATGAAGATACTCTAGCGATGCTTGAGACAGCGATACCATCTGGCAAACCAATTCCATTTGTCCCCGATAGCACATCTTCAACGCGAGACACTTCAGACTGCTTGATACCGAAGCTAACCAAGCAAATAGCTCAACGATCGATGCATAGCCCTCTATATTCATCTCGACCTCTTGTAAACCACGTGGATTGTAAGTCCACGTCTCCGCGGAATCCCCGGGGCTTGGTGCGTGTACGATGACACCTAAACGCAGGGATTTGAGATGGGCGAACGAGCTCTCCAGATTCGGTAGCGATTCAAGTAACTTCGCCAATATGGCGTCCCTGCCATAGATTGCCGTGTGCCATCTTGGTGCCGTCTTCCACAGGAGAATGTTAATACGCTGGTTCATGTCTTTCCCAGCTGCCATCCTCGTCGAAATCATGAGTCCGAGTTTCTCTGATAGGCCATGGACCAACCCAGACGCATTGTTGTTATTTGTTGACTCCAGTAGCCTCGGTAAAATTCAAACACCAAACTTATGCAACACTTATGGACAGTCATCGTCCAACAACCTCGCAACACTCTCACTAGTCCATTCGTTAACTCCCAACGTCCGACTCTATCGCCGTTTTCCCATCGCTCAAGTCCAGCCAAAAGTTCTGAAGCTGCAGTTGAGCTGCAGACGACGATGGTCAGAAGACATTGTTGCTTTAGCCACGGTACGTCTGCTTACCTGCTCGCAAAAGTCGTGTAACCCGTTTTCCAGCTGTTTTACGGCTCAGTCTTGCGTGACCCGAGGACTGATACAGTCGCGACTTCAACGTGCAGCCTCCCGGAAGACACCGATTCCCATAGCACGGGTCTTAGTCCTCTTCTCAATTTTGTGGCCCTCACTTTCGCAGTTCCTGCATCAGTGTAAGTGGTGCTTAACTCGCTTGAGTATATTACACTTACATTCAACAAGGTACTGAATTTTCATATGAGCAACAGTCCGTCACCCTTGCGAGGTCTTACGTGAAATCGCTGCATCTGATGATTCCATCTAGGAGGCCATCCCGTGAGTTCTCTCTGTTTCGGCTTGGTCCATTTTTCACCTACATAGATTAGTAGATCCACCGACAAACCCCCCCCCCCGACCCTCCTGACCCTCCACAGTCACCGACAGCCTTTCCTACGACGACCTTCCGTCTCCGTCCTCATCACCTGGGAGGCCCGAAACCCCTTGAAAACGTGCCCTTCTCCTCTCACCTCACCCGTCCCTTCTTCCCTCCTTGTGGACGGGTATAATTTTCGTTCCGCTATACCTTCTCCGCTCGTACGGTGAGATTCCCGCCTAAGACGACGACTTTCATAAGGGCACAGAGAATTAAGCGTTCGGTGCGTGTGCGTGTGCGGTGCTGTGCGTGCGTTATATTGACCACCAGGTGCGTTAACGCATTTCAAATTTAGTGCTGGCCCGAAAACGCATCACAGGTGTCAGTGCGTGTGCGGGCGTGACAGAGGTGCGTTTACAGCCGGTTATGTCCATGTTCTTTATGTTTGGGCATTACTGGCACCATAATTTCTTTTGCTCTTCATTCATGATTGTTCTTATACCTAGTAAAATGTATTTTCTTTGTATTAGTCAGATATAAATACAGGAGAGTTTACAGTGCTAGTTGTCGGAGATGCATTGTCCATATATGGCAATCCGGCAATCGGGCCAGAGATGAAGCAGGACGAGAATCTTCTCCTGTCTTCGAGCCATTTGCCTGTTTGCTCACTCAACAATGAGTCAGACATAGACACCAGTAAATAGTAGTAAGTTCTAGAATACACACCATGTAGTATATAAATTAAGCATAAGGTAGTAAGTTCAGAATACACACCATGTAGTATATAAATTAAGCATAAGGCTGCAGCAGCACGTGAAGGTGAAGAGATAGTAGTTCATGATACAGAGATACCAAGACATTGAAGAGCCAAGCGATCTCGAAAGAAGGAAAGTTAGATAATAGTCCATGTACATTTACTAATAGCCATAAATTTAGAGACCAGGTCAGAACTGTATGCCCAACGCACCTTAATGCATTGTGTCACCATGTGTCACAATGTCAAATCTATATGCGTTTTCAATGGAACGCACACGCATTTCATTGATATATGGGGATGCATTGCGACAACGCATGCGTTACCGCATGCGTTTACCTTTCTGTGCATGCATTAAGGAATTCCAGGTGCGTTTACCTGGACAGAGGGATTATGTCTTACAAGAGGCTATTTTCTTAGGTATGTGATTCATTCCATAGTATAAATAGCACCTAAGTTCACTGAACAATACATATACACAATTTCCGGTAGCACTTCAAGCTTTCCAAAGGATAAATGTCAATAATATAGACTTGAAAAACGCACCCAAACGCACCTGACTGTGCCTAATTGATGCATCTAACGCATCTAACGCACACGCACGCGCACAATTCTCGCGGCCCACGAAAGTCGAGGGTCCGGAGATTACGAAAGGACATGTCGCTTAATAGTGAAATGAACGAGGAGGCATTACATACAAACCCAATGTTTGACGAAGGGGATAAAGTTAAGTCACGGAGGTTAGGAACGGATTCGAGCAGCGTCAAGCACTCTTGTCGGGGAAACAGCTTAGTATGTAGGAGGGTTAATTCGATTCTCAGCGCTGTGATTGAATTCGGTATCGGTATGGAAGGGGAACACATGAAAATGGACCAATAGACGAGCCATAAATATGTCAGGTTGGGGGTGGAAATGAAGGAGAAGATCGAATCACCGGACGCTTGATCTGATATATCGAAATTCGAATACCTGAGGGTTAGTGAGGTGAGCGCTGGGAGGGATATGATTCTATGGCCTGCCGGGACCTGGGGTGTACGCCCAGAATAAATGATATATAGATCAACTAGATTCGGAAACTGTCGAATATTTTCAACGTCTTTCCAACCCTTCGATACAACGAGGGTAAGATTAGTAATCTGAGTCGACGGGAAACGGAAAGATGGATGAATGCTTATTGAAGTGATATGTTTAAGCTGGGGAGCGAATTCAAAAGTGTCAATTACGCTCTTTGTGCTTCCCGACGACTGTATTCCCCGCCAGTCGGTGGCATATTCCAGAGGGTAAGATGGTGTAGTTGATCTAAACGACCTCTGCACCATGAAAAGGCTTCTGGATAAGATGTGAAGGAGGCTTCGATACCAAAATGCCTTATCAATGAACTGCGCGTGCAAAAGAGCAAGAGCAATGGGTGGTTGTAAACGTCTGCTCCATGATTGGCAATGACTGATAACGTGAGAGGCGAAAGTTTCGATCTCTCAAGTCGAAGTCCAGTCATAAACATTTGATGGGCGATTGTAGTGGGTGTCTTATTTTCAATGACTAGTGAGATAGATGACCACAACTCCGGTGCGCTCACAATGATCGATTGCCATCTATGAGAGACCTGCGCCAATGTCCATGGCGCATCTCTGCTATCCAGGGAACCGAATCTGCCTGGTCGCTCCAGGATAAGATTCATAACTTGGTAACGCGAAGGGATGGCCGCAAGAGCGATAGCACGAAGGACGTCAGACGGCAGTCTGCGGATTGGAGAAGAGAGCATCTTGGCATCGCGGATCCTCGCATTCTGCACATTTCGTTCCAGAATAAGGGAGATAAGTTCCTCTTTGGCACGAGTTATCTTCATGTCGAGCTCTGCAAGACTCGCAGGACCACTCTTGACGATGCTCCGGAAATTGGAAAGCTCGCTATCTGAAGGTGCTTCATTGCATCCGAGCAACTCTGAGACTCGAAGTGAGTGTGTATCTTCGGAAAACGTTGTTTTAGTGGGGAATCCACATGCAGGACAAGTACCAGGAAGATTAGGCGGCATCGACGACATTGTGTGAGCTGGAGTAAACGTGTTATGAACTCCACGATTAATTCAAGTACAAATATTTATGGGCCGCACCTGCGCTGAAGTTATTTTGATATATGGAGAAAGCTTAATGGTGTCGGTATTGGAACGAGAAACACACGAGGTTGCGAAGGTATGCATGTGTAACTTTCTCACGGTCGGGTGGAGAGGCATGGTCACCACGACGCCGTCTGTACCGGCCTAAACAAGCATAACGGAAGCTATTGATACTTCAGGCCAAAGACATAAACATAGAACTCAGAAACCAATATAGATGTGGTTTCATAGAAGATTAGTTTGGGAAGTGTCTATCGATTGCTAAAAAGGTCTTAATTTGTCGGTATACTCCAGATGTGCTGTATATCAATTCAATTCAAATGCAGAAGATGTGAATAAACTCATTGATCGACGTTGTTTCTTCTACGGAGACCCCACCGATCCAAGTGTGCGTATATAGACATAACCCTGTCTCAAG
Organism: Armillaria sp. CMW 4456; assembly: GCA_028551335.1. Taxonomy (NCBI): domain Eukaryota; kingdom Fungi; phylum Basidiomycota; class Agaricomycetes; order Agaricales; family Physalacriaceae; genus Armillaria; species Armillaria sp. CMW 4456. The sequence goes on from JANDKJ010000173.1 coordinate 32,533, forward strand.
GCTTCCTCCCTATTCAAAGTCAAGACTCCACATGCATGACCTTCAATCCTTTGTGACAGAAGGACGGCCGTCTGCGATCTGGTGTTCAATAGGCGACTGAATTGTTTCCAACCTTACTATCTGCAGTCGATCGATGCCTGGTGTATTTGCTTGCCTGCGAGCAGTGATCAGCGCAACAAACTTGTTTGATCGAATTCTAGTGTCCAGCGAAGGCCCTGTATTCCAGGAGGAAAGGTTGATGAAAAGTGAAGGTTTCGGCATCGCTCAAGGAAGTGATAATCGACAACGCGAGATTTTCATTCCAAGATCTTGGTGAGTTGATGACCAAGTGTGAGTATAAGCAGACGAATAGCTGCCATGAGATAATTACGACAGAGAATGCATGAGGGACAAATGAGGGATCGTATCAAGTATACGTGCTTCAATACAGGGAAGGTCCATGGATCATGCGCAAATTTCGCACGTACTTCTTGAATGTACTATAATCTACTATATGAACATGAACGGCACAAAGTCGTCAGCGAAAATTTGTCACATAGACTAGGCCGCTAAACACAAACAACAAAACAGGAAGGCACTTGGTTACCGTGAAACATCCACAACCCCAGAATTTGCGTGTCCGAGTCGTTTATCCTCCGTACACAACTTTCAAACCGTCATGAACGAGATCATGTCAAATTCGGGGGACAGAATCGTCTATCTCGAGAGGTGAACCTAAACACACAGTCTCCAATTGGTCGCGGAGATCGAGTGTTTTCAGATGCAGAAATGATGCATATTTCTGGGAAACATCCAGCAGAGATAAATCCTCCGATGATAGCGATCTGGGAGAACGTAGAATGAGGCGCTCGAGATCACCCGTCGAGTTCAATGGCTTTTGCAAGTCTGGAATGTGCAGGTCCCGTCATCCCTGAAAATGGGCAAAGTTCGCCTGATTGTCATCATGGTGACCTTATTCCGCCTTTTAATATGTGAAAGGACGAACATTTCGCCATAAATGAGATGTAGGGAGATTCTTCATGAACAACAGCGGGAACATGGCGCCATTACGGATGTTTCGTTCGACGCTGCCTGAGAGGCGTTTAGGGCGAAGGATTCCCCGATATGAATCTCGAAAGTTTGGACATTATTTACTTCCCTGAGAACTTCAAAATCTCGCATTTGACTTATTTGAACTCTCAAATGTGTCAGCTGTATGCAAGGAACTGTTAGAATAGGTTGGGGATATGACATTCAATGATCCGTTGATCAGAGACTACTACCGCTGAGCGTAGATGGGATCGAGCCTAAGGGGAGAACTGAGGTATACGGTCTCCATTTCCTCTGTCTCTCTATTAACGGATCCTACCCTACATGTGTACTAGTAGTATTCACCCACACCGTTAGCTGCGTGTTCTTTTCTTTTTGTATTCCGACAGATACATCTTAATTACTTACTACCATCTTCTACTTCTACCTTACTCGTCTGTACCTTGTTTCATTCTCTGTTCAATGCACCCAGTTGGCATGCGCACTTGTCGGTCAAATACCGAACCAGGCACAATAATCTTTACATCTCCGCTATTCCCTGGCCTGTGAAGTTCGGCAATGTCCACCTCCTCATCACTCAATACTGATAGGTTGTCATCGCAGATCCAGAGGTCATCCAGGGGCATGTCAGTTAATAACACAAACAATACTGAATCGTCATATGAAAACGGAGTTGTTGACGAAGGGGATAATGTAAGGTGGCGGAGGTTAGGAATGGACTCGCGCAGCGTCCAAAATCCCTTTCGGGGAAATATCCAAGTATAACCCAGCATATCAGACTGGATGCTTAACGCCGTGATCGCGTTCGGTGTCGGTATAGAAGGGAAACAAGTAAAATATGACCTATAGACGAGCCGTAAATGTGTGAGATTGGGGATGGAAATGAAGGAGAAGATCTGGTCACTTCCGTCATGTAAAGGGGGCACCGGGCCTGTGTTATAGAAATACTTGAGGGTTAGGGAGGTGAGCGTCGGGAGAGGGATAATTCTGTGGCCTGTCGGGACCGTGGGTGTACTCGTGAGATGTATGATACGTAGATCAACTAGATTCGGAAACCGTCGAATATTCTGAACATCTTTCCAACCCTTCGATACGGTGAGGGTAAGGCCAGTAATCTGAGCAAGTGGGAAACGGAAAGACGAGTGGATGGGCTCCAAAGTGATGGTTTTAAGTTGAAAGGCGTGTTCGAAAGCGTCAGTGACGCTCGTTGTGCTTCTCGACGACTGCGGTTCCTCGCTAGGCAGTGCTTTATCCACGAGAGTGAGATGGTGGAGTTGATCTAAACGACCTCTGCACCATGAAAAGGCACAATAAGAGGTGAGGGATGCCTCGATACGAAGGTTTCTTATCAATGAACTCTGCGTGCAGATGAGCAAGAGCAATGGGTGGTTGGAAACGTCTGCTCCACGATAGATTGAGACTGATAACGTGAGAGGCGAAAGTTTCGATCTCTCAAGTCGAAGTCCAGTCATAAACATCTGACGTGCGGTTGTAGTGGGTCTCTCATGTTGAATGACTAGTGAGATAGATGACCACACCTCCGGTGCGCTCACAATGATCGATTGCCATCTATGAGAGACCTGTGCTAGTGTCCAAGGTGGGCAGGGTGAATTGTGCGTCGGCCCATTTGCGGAGTCGATCACTTGCGTTCCGCAAGCGTTACCCGACGCAAGTGTTTGTGACACTAGGGTATGCGTGACAATATATGTATTTGGCCCAATATGGACGTACTCCAAGGGCTTCTCAGCTGATAGTATACAAGTTAATTAATTATAAACATACTACATTGTTTACTAAGTATCCAGGGATACACAGTGAGCAGAAAATACTTAGAAACTTAGTTGACATACTTACCAAATAAGGAAATCCGACGCAAATGTGACTGACATGTCACACTTGCGTCTCAGTTGCGGAAGAATTCCGACGCAAGCGGTAAGACGTGTGACACTTGCGTCTCAGCTGCGGAGCATTTCGACGCAAGCGTTACATGACTTGTCCCCAAATGGTAATTCCAAATTGGGAAAATTGTATTTTTGAGGCTATTGGAGACCATATATATTCTATTGAAGGTTCATTGAGGCTTTCTAGACTCATTATGGTTTTTATTTCTTTCAAATAAGTTGTGTATTGATGTATATACATGAAATATACATTTGATCGGCTGCAGTACGCAAGTGATGGATTGATCGGACGCAAATGATCTCCGCAGATGCAAATGATCTCCGCAGACGCAGATGCCTCCTACGCACAATTCTCCTGCCCCGTCCAAGGTGTATCTCTGCTATCCAGGGAGCGGGAGCTGTCTGGTCGCTCTATGGGGAAATTCATAACCTGGTAACGTGAAGGGATGGTTGCAAGAGCGATAGCACGAAGGACATCAGATGGTAGTCTGCGTATTACGGAAGAGAGAGTCGTGGCATCACGAATCTTCACTTTCTGCATGTATCGTTGTCGAATAAGGGAAATAAGTTCCTCTTTGGCACGAGCTATCTTCTCGTCGAGCTCTGCAAGACTCACAGGACCACCCTTGACGATGCTCTGGAAGTCGGAGAGTTCGCTATCCGAGGGAGGATCGTTACTTCCGAGCAGCTCTGAGACTCGAAGCGAACGTGGATCGTCGGAAAATGTTGCATTGGTGAGGGATCCACATGCAGGACAGGCATCGGGAAGATTACTTGGCGGAATCGACGACATTATACGTGCTTGAGTAAACTTGTTATGAGCTTCGCAGTTAACTACAGTAGAAATATTGATAAGTTCCACACCTGCGCTGAAGCTATTTTGATATATGGAGAAATCCTAATGGTGACGGTATTGGAACGAGGAGCACACGAGGTTGCGAAGGTATGCACGTGTAGATTTCTCACGTGAGAAGTCCTTTCCGGGATCTTGGTAAATTGATGGTCAAGTATGAGTTCGGTATAAGTATGAGCCAAACGAATACCTTCACGAAATCATCATGGAAAGGGAATACACGGAGGATTGTATTATGTGCGCGTGCGTCAATAATTTGCAGTAATCGAGTAGGAAGTGGACGTCGCTTCATCACGGAGAGGGGCCGTGGATCGTATGGACATTGCGCACATACTTCTTGAATGTACTAGAATCTACTATATGACGATGACGTAGATCTAAAAATAGACGACGAACATGAACGGCACATAAGTCGTCAGTGAGGATTTGTCCCACAGACTAGAAAAAATGAAGGTAGCTAAACACAAACGGCAAAGTAGAAGGCAATTGGTTACTGTGAAAAGTCCACAACTCCAGAATTTGTGCGTCCAAGTCATCTATCCTCCGTACACAACTTTCAAACCGTCATGAATGAGATCCTGCCAAATTCTGGCAGCAGAATCATCTAGCTTGAGAGGGGAACCCAAACACACGGTCTCTAATTTGTCGCACATTGTGCCATCCCCTCCTCTGCGGTCTTTGATCACCCCGACGAAAATGGAAGGATTGAAATCGAATGTACAGCCGCGGAGATCGAGTGTTTTCAGATGCGGCAATGATGCATTTTTCCGGGAGGCGTCCAGCAGAGATATATCGTCCGATGTTAGCGTTCTGGATGACCGTAGGATGAGGTACTCTAGATCACCCACCGATTTCAATAGTTTCTGTAAGCCTGGAAATGTGTAGTTCCCGGCATCCCTGATCTTGAGTGAAATTCGCTCGATTGTCAGTGTAGTGACCTTATTCTCCGCTTTGATATGAGGAAGAACAAGCATGTTGGCATAAATGAGGTGTAGATCGACAAGATTTTGCATGGACAACAGCGGGAACATGGTGCGGATTGTAGATGCTCCATTTGTCGTTATCGGAGAAGTGCGGAGGGTCAGGGATGTAAGGACGGGAAGAGACACAGGGGCGGATCCTTCTACCAGGGTGAAGGATCCTCCGATACAAATGTCTAGACTGTGGACATTATTTACTTCCCGAAGGACTTCAAAATCTCGCATTTGGCTTATTTGAAGCCCTAAATGTCTCAGTTGGATCCAAGGAACGTCACGGATAGGTTGGGGAAGGAAGCCACATGCTGAAAATCGCTGTAGATTGGGTGCATATTCAAATCCTTCGATGCTACGCTGCTCAGTAGTGGAAGATGACCCCAAAGCGGAGGACGTCCCAAAAGCGGAGGATGTCCCAAAGGCGCCAAAAGCGGAAGACGTGTTAAATATACCGCTACCCTCGACGCTGCGGTTGGAGGACACAATCTTTAAATCATAAAGCCGATCCAAGCGGCCTCTACAGAACGAAAGGGCGGACAGGGATTGGAAAGGAATTTCGATACGTAGATTCTTGATGGCTGACGCGCGTGTGATGACCAGGGAGAGTAAGGGATGACAGGAAATATCGGAGCTACTAAAGCACGCCACGGTGAGGGGGGCATTCTGTGATCTCCCGAACCGAAGTCCTAACATGAACATTTGCGAAAAAGTCACCGAGGAAAAACCGTTGGATATGACGAGTGACATGGATGACCAAAGTTCTGGTGAGGTAACAATGGTCGATCGCCAGCTACGACAGACCTGGGATAATGTCCAAGGAGGCTTGGTGTAATTTAGACTTCCATGGCTTTCCGACGTGTACATGATTTCGAATGGGGAGGGAATGGTTTCAAGACAGATTGAGCGAAGGATATCGGGTGGCAGCCTTCGGACTGGCGACGAGACGGCTTTTGCATCTGCCGTATCCGCTTCTATCGACATTCGTTCAAGTATGAGAGCATCTAGTGTCTTTCTAGCATGTGCAATCTTCTCGTCAAGTCTCGCAAGGCGTTCTGAGGCAGTTTTGATGGTCTTTTGGAAACTAGACAGCTCGGCATCCGTGGGTGCATCATTGCATCGCAACAATTGTAGGACGCGAGGTGTTCGTGGGTTCTGCGGAAAGGCATCTCTTTCTACAGGTCCACATAAAGGACATTTATCGAAACCGCGACAAGTAGAAAACATTTCATGTCTAAAAACTCAAGAATCTGTCATTCTGCGCAGAGAGATTGAGAGAAGTGCCTTACACAGATATGGTACGGATGCTTGTAATCGATCCAGTCAAGAAAAGGCCACACGTGGACACCGCGTGGCCTTATATTCCAACGTCTACGTTTCCCACGGAATTGAGGTACGCCAAAAGTCATGAGAACAGCATTGCTAGTAACGTGAGATCACGGCATGACAAATTCTCATTCGCGTTGTTCCTTGGTTCTGTGATCTGCTTTTGGCTTGGAGCGGACTAGGGTTGGGCGCGAAATCCAGTTTTGATGAGGTGTCGAACTAGGAACTTACCGTAAGTTACACCAGATCGATAGAGGGTAATTTGCCTGGGTAAATGTGAGCGGTCATGCGCACTTTGTGCCAACTTCTTTGTCCGCACTGCGCTGTGCCGCAATGTAGGGTTGCGCACGAGACCCCCGGTTTTGACACAGGGGTGTTTCGGACCGGTAAGTTACCGTTACTTACCAGTAAGAAACACTCCCCTCGATGGAGGATTGATGGAGGGAATTTCATTGAAGTAAGTTACTGGCACGTGGCTTTATTACGGTCAAAATTTTGAGATTACTTTTCATTTTGTAAAGCTGTTGAAGCTGAAGCCAAAGCATCTCTAGTATACTATGAGCCTGGTACACCCTCAGAGAATAATGTTCTTATGCCCACAGAGTTCGGAACACTGTTGCTGCTACCAGATACAGCCAAGCATCAATACTAGGGCCTCCGGAGGGGCCGGCAAGAAAGGGTATCAAAACTGGGGGTAAGATTTTGTGCAACCATACCGCATTGCCTGCCAAAAGCCAGGCCCCCGTCAACGCTGACATCGTACCGCCTTAAGTGCATTAAGAGGGAATCGAACCCCCGGCGGGTCGATGGCAACGATCCAGGTTACCACTACCCCATTAATGCTGTAGAAGTGATGAGAGTTTTGACTTCCATAAATAATATAAAAACAATTTGAAAATCCAGACTGTCCGAGACTTGCATGAGACGGTCATATTCGAAAAACCTCTTGATAATATACAAACGATGATCGCTGGCAACGACGTGTTATCTGCATCCCCGATTTCGAAATCAAGGTAACCTGGAACAAATAGCAAACAAAGAGTCCAAAATGAACGTCATACAGATGTATATTTTGACAAGTTGCAGAGATAGTAGGAAGAAGCACTGGTAGAAATATGGATTTTCCTTTCGTATACTACGCCGCTGACGATAGCTTTGTCGAGTATCAAGTCATTGATAGTGTATTTTACCTGAAGACGTACCACGACGTAGAGATCCCTACCTCTATGTCAGAACCCTCATCTTTCATTGCACTATCATGGAATTCGAGTTTTTGACGAAATTCTCCCACAAAGCTTATTGATATTCATTACGCTTCAATTTTGGTGACACTCACTGGTACGCGTTCATAAAACACGCTAAAGATAATCTATAGATGGGCTGCCTGTACGTTCCCTCTGTGCCGGTTAATGTGGGATTTGACGTTTGTTGTCTCCACATGTCGACTTTGACATCGTAGTCACTTTATTTATCTCCCAATTATTGTTCGCCCTGAGTACACATGCCAACGTTCTATGAACTCGACTCGAACATACATTCCTAACGTGCAAAAAAGCAGATGTACACGATCGAACATAAAGGACTATCAGAACACAAGCAAAACAACAGCGCACTCATAACCTACTCGTAAGTTTGTAAATACATATTCGTATCAAGCAACCCCAAAAAAAGGGACGACAGTAGCAAAACTAAGTTGATGATAAATGAGCAATTAAGAAAGATGCCATATGCGAGTGAAGGAAAAGAAGACAAAGAGAGAAAAAAGGCATTGAAAAATGTCAAGAGACCGCCGTCTTACAACGCGACATTCTCCATGCTCCCAAACGGTTCCCGCTTCACAGGCGGGACCGTGTCCATCTCAAAACTGAAATCCCCCGTCATACTCCACTCTTCCTCGGGGACCTGATCCAGCAGGCTCACATACTTTTCACTCTTCGCAGGTGATGGGAGAGGTTCGTTCTCCTTGTCCAACGAGCCTAACGATAAGCCGCCAAGTCCCAGTGCGTCCAATTTCGTGACGAACGCCGTTAGTGCCCGAGCCTGGTCCTCTAATTTGATGCGCGTCTGCCAAGATAATGTTAGATAATGATAGGAGAAAGAAAACGTAAATAACGTACTTGCTTCTCTTTCTCCAGCTGTTTCACAAGCTCATCCGCCCATCGCTCCTTTTCTTGCTTCTTCTTGATCTCTTCATCAACTTTGACCTTCCATTCGCGCTCAACATCCTCTCTAACAGCCCTGAGTGGTTCTCCCAGATTGCTCTCATACCCTTTCACCACCATTTCTAGCTCTCTTATCGTTTTCATTTGGTCCGCAATCACCTTGTCTTTCTCATTCTCTGGCGGTAAGACCGGACGCGCTTCCAGAGCGGCTTCGAGGGAGAGGATCTGGGTGGCTTGGGATTCAAGCTGGACACGAGCAGCGAGAAGTTCTTGTTGAAGCTATGCTTCACATGTAAGGTGGGAACGAAGGAAAGAAGGACTAACGTACCTGGTATGGAGACATATCAAAGTCGATCTTAACGGGACTTCCTGGGCGCGAATCCGCTGATGACTCATCAACCGTCTGACTCGTAAGGATAAGCTTCGTGAGCTGCTGGATCCTATTGTTCAGGTCTTTCATGGCTTTCGATTCGTCCGTTTTCTGTTGGATCAAGATCATCAACACTGGACGAAAGGAGTTATGACAATTAATCACCTCTTTCACAGATAGCCTTCGTTTCACAGACGCAGATGACGACCGACGCCCATCATCAACAGCAGCCTCCTTCTCCAGAAGTCGAGCCTTGAGGTCTTCAATTTCCTTCCTGTATCGTTCAATGAGTGCATCTGTATCGACAATCTCCTTCTTTTGTGCGTTGAGCTGAAACAGACTGTTAACACCAAAAACAGACCGATATGATAGCGATCCGGACCTTGACGCCTTTGATGCGTCTCGCAAAAAGAAGGGTGCTCGTGCTCTCGGCAATTGCACTAAAATCAGGGTTGATGGTGCAAACGACACTAATGCGGGCATTCCCTGATAGAGACGGTTGAAGCATACGGGTAAGCTTTGAGTTCCGAAAGGGGACGTGATCACTGTGAAGATGATGAGCATCAAAAATAGGCTGAATGAAAGGAAAGAATAGCCACCAACGCACCTCTTGCCCTTGGCGGCATTTTCTGAGAGGGTTCCAATTACAGTGCCAAGAGTCAATAAACTGCAGTCAAAAGTCATCAGCAACATATCAAAGAGCACGAAGGAGAACACAAACCTAGTGTTGATATACTTCCCTTCTCTCGTACGTTCCTTGTCGCTCGTCGCCTTTTCCGAACCGGCCAGGTCAATAAGACTCTGTAAAAGCTGATATCAGCAACGCTTACGGAGCGGGCAGGTGATACACTCACTAAAACTGACGTCTGAACGCTCCTTCCGCCTCTCGCTTGCAATTTTGGGCCAGGTTTACTGCCAGCCGCAGGACCAGGGGTCTGCCTCCCACTCATACCCGGTGTCTGTCTCCCACTCGGGGCCGGAGTAACTCGGCCGTGGAACGATTCGTCAATTGCCTCGCCACGCTCCCTACTCTCGATGACCAGTCGGAAAACACTGTGACTTCGACTGCTTCTCTCGTTCCAGTCCGTACTAGCCGTCCGTCGATGGCTCTCCCCGCGTTTTAGTACGTCCTTGACACCCTTTAGGCTAGTCACAACTTCCTCACGAAGGGGCGTCAAAATGATTTCGCTTCCTCCTCCACCCTGTATCATGACGGCGGGACTACCGACAGGAGCGAGAAGGTCGTGGATAGACTCGTTGTAGATTTCGAGGTAAGAGCAGCGTAGAAGATATTCTCTACCATCGTTTCTCTTAATGAACCGAAAAACATCCTTCATCGCTCGGGGGATGATACCGGGTTCGTTCTCATCTCCAGAGAGGGTGTACGTCTTCCCGGATGCGGTCTGGCCATATGCGAATATGACGGAGTTGTATCCTTCCATGGCGGCGTAGACGTGTGACTGTGCGACCGTGCTGTAGATGGGTTTGTTCGCAGAACCATTGAGAACCGAGTCAAAGTCAAACTTGTTGTCTGCAGGATTGGGTGCGCCAGACTTGGCATGGACGGGATCTAAATGGATGGAACCAGCGCTAGACGACGCGACCCACGCTGAGTCTGAGTCTGAAGGTCGTACCCTAGGATGGTATAAGGATTGGTATCGACACGATACACGAGTAACACAGACCTAACAGAGACCATGACTTTATCCTTCTTCCCGTTATCGGCACTCATCGTCCTCAACCACGCCTCATCCATCTCAGCCGATACATCTGCTTCGACAGTCTCGGAATCCACCAGAACAGCCTCTGGGTCGACATTACTGACGTCCATCTTACTAGTCGGAGAGTCCTCAAAGTTTGGTGTCTTGGAGCGCTCGTACGGCGTTTTGGGTCGCGGTGACCCAGGTATCGTCGAGAGGGGCTTGGTATAGGACCTTGGTCGCGACTCAGAAGACACAGGTGCCTTGTATCTCTTATGAGTGGAGCCAAGAATGTTGCTAGCACCAGAAGATCCTGAGCCCGAGCGGTTGAGGCGGTTCATAAGATCGTTGCTGCTGCTCGATGATGAGATGGAAGAGAGGGAGGATGTCGACAGAGGCCTCTTGCTAGGCGTGAACGGTGCTCTACGAGCCAGCTTCGACGACGGCGTGCTCGACACGGACATGGTAGCTGTCGTCGCAGAGGAAGGGATGGGTCGTCGTCGTCGTTGAGAGGTTGTCGAACGTGGGAATGTTGATTGCCGTAAATTGCGACGCGTGTTACCATGTGACCGCATTCACGGCCCGATTCTTGTTGAGATTGTCACGACCATGTTGCGACCATGGTACAGACAGTTGAAAAACCTGACGTTGAACCGTATACGTTAGCGCCGATATCCACACAACCGTTTGTCAGCATAAATCATACATGTTTTGACCTGCGACTGTCCAAAACTTCTTCGACGCACTTTTGCATCGCCGGGAATGCCCAATGTCGTTACCTGCGGCGCTTCGTGCTTACTTTCTCTTACTAAGAGTCCAAGTGAAACGGAAATCAGATTCATATCTTCCAAAATCTTCAGAGAGGCAAGTTTTTATTTATGTATCTCAAATTTACGTGGTCGTGACTCACACGGCCCCCAGCAGATTCAAGAAGATAAACGGAATGTCCTAGCAACATGATAAATTTAAGCTGCTCACTTATAAATATCTATCCTTGGGTCGTCACCACAAGCATACAAATATTGCAAAATACTTCCGCTCCTAAACCCTAAGAAATCACTTTCTGGTACGGAGATCACGCCCTCTTTGGGTTTAGCTACGGAGCAACGTAGTGCTCCTGATATCCTCCCCTCCCGAAGCCGGAGCGAACGAACCGGCTCGATGATCCATCTCCCAAATGGGGGGGTTACTAATCATGGTACTGGGCAAGCATATCAATGGAACATTGCCGATGAATGACCAAGGCAATATCCCTGGGCCCGGTGAATCGGTCCTTTGCCAGCGGCAACCTCGAACATACTCACATTGACTTCCAACAAGCGCGCTCTTCTTCCCATGTTTAACACTCGGTTTAACTTACAGCAAATGATATTTTGACTCTGTCCTCACCTGCAAATACGGTAATACCACCACAGTAAAATTACTACAAAACTTTGAATTGTTGTCCTCTAATATCTGCTATGTCCTCCTTCCCCTAAAACCTGGTGACGATCTCCTGAGATAGCCTATCAGAATAGTGCTGCCGCCGGCTCTATCAATTCTATTTACGCTTAGATAGCCATGCTTTCTTCAACAACGGGAAGGAACCATACGGACAGTGCGGAATCTACGGATACTAACACCTTCGAAACAAGAATATTTCTACCAGATAGGAACTCACAGCATACATCCGCAGCGCTGGAAGCATACGTTAACCTAAACTGTGATGGCACGGACCCTAAATAAGCGGGCGTCTATATGAAACTGGTTGCTTCGGCACGCCTCAGGCTGGCTTATTATGTAACTGTGCCACGAAGTGAAAAGAAGTAGCAGCCAACTGCCACGCGAGAAATGCCACGCGGATCGCTAAGAACGATGGCGAACAGAAATATAAGGTACCGGCGTTGATAACGTGAGTACTCGGTCATCTCTCCGATATCAATGCCCTACCAAGGACGAAGCGAGTAACAAGTATCGAACCTACATTCAGCGCACGAAAAGAAACAAATCCTTGTTTTGCGTGATTACAATCTTATACAATATACGTATTTGCAACTTCATTTACTTCAACATTCTCTTTCAAGATTTTTTGTCAGGCCTCAGTTGTAAGGATTAGTTCCCTCCTTTATAAATGTTCCTACGGCGTATGCCTTTTTAGTGGTGAACTTGAACACAAATCATGTACATTTTGCCAAAAATAGCTACTAGTAACCGATATAGGATAGCCTCAACGTTTTCTCACACGAAGTTCCCCGCACCGAGAGCTGCTATATTCAGGTTGTCGGACGCTGTAGCCGTCATGTGTGAGATTGGGAGTCCATTCAACACTGGTTTCATGAAACAAATCCATCGATACCACATTCAATCTGGAACTTCATTGCGGAAAAGCATAGGAATAATTTAAATCAGGCTAATCTTTGGCAGTGATGCTATAAGGATAATAGAAATCACCGAAATTACTCAGAATATAGGAGCGTTGAGCGCCCGCGTGAAACAGGATTGCCTTTTTTAAACCAGCTATCAGCTACGGGCCGGGGTAGTGTTCTTAGATAGAAAGCTCAATGATGAAAAAGACACAAGAAAGGCTCAAAGCGCAGCAAGTGCATTGACGTAGACGCGATACAGGTCCCATTTCACGGTCTCAATGGCAGTTCAAAATATAGATTACATTCCTCGTTTCCATTCATACAGAGCTCAGAATTCAAAACAGGAGACAAAACGGACAACCTCTCACACTGAGAGGCAGACCCAATTTAGCTCGGAGCTCTGTTTGTTTCAAATTTGAAAGGAGGGTCCAACTTGAATGGGGCAGCCACAAAATTCGAAGTTCAACGAACTAATCCATAACATATTCTTCGGGAGCGCGAAGATATATGTTTCCCCTGTATCAACAATCTATACAAACGGACTCGTTAACTCGGGTCTTCGCGAAATATAAGCCGTCTTGTGAACCGAGGAGGTTCTTATCCGCACACCCGACGCATCGTCGAACACCTAGAGACGGTTCTTCTACAAAATTGCGATGTCTCCTTGGGAGTACCTCGGTCCGAAACGGGCTTTGTAAACACTGTGCATGGTAAGCACCCATCACGATGATGATGATCTTCAACCGCACCCATGAACCGATTATATTCCTTTGATGCTGCCGGGGATGAAGGTAGCCCCAGGATCAATAACCCCACTCCGGCGCTAGCGACGTTGCGGCAGATAGGTAAGTCATAGAGCTAGACCTCTCCCATCAGCGCAGTATCTTCACCGTATGCCGACTCATTTTCTGTGGGAGAGGCTAGAGCAATATTCCGGTTTAACGGAAACATAACAACGTCCAGTGAGAGTTCTTACTAGGTTCTTACCCAGTTCTTACCCTGTGTCGTCTTCGGAGGCTCAGAGAGATAAGAGCGAAGGTGACTGACTGGCACCGGTGCTGAATCACACACATGCATAAGTTGTCGCCTGATAAGTTATTCTAACGATTCTGCAACGACTCAGTCAGCTAAGTGAAGTGGACTAGTCAAAGGGATGCCTAATGCGAAGCGTTGGCTAATACACTGTACATTTTTAAGTTGCTTATATTGGTAATGGCAGAATGGCCGAGCGGTCTAAGGCGCTAGAATCAGGTAGTTATTACCTTCATCTAGTCTTCACGGGCGTGGGTTCGAATCCCACTTCTGTCAGTGGTCAATTGAGATCGTTGTTTCATTTTTTGACCTTCACAAAGTGAACTGTGACTCCTCAGTCCTGACTAGAGTACGGCTTCGCACGATACTCCGGCGGGTGTAAGTTACCGTTACTTGCACCTCCCCTCCACAGAGTTTAGTACCGTAGCGGTAACTTACCGATCACATGATAAAAACGTGATCTTATTGTTACCAAATTCAGAAAATCGTCCTCAAACTCGATCGCTTACTTGCATACCTGCACCCGGCCCTCTACCTTGACCCTATTCCTTGGTCATGTGTATCCATCCTGGCCAGATGATGAGAGTTGAAGGGAGATAAATATATTCCAGGCAAAGGAGATGAGGATTACAACAGTGTTTGCATATGGGTGGGATGGCAAAATTGACAATATCTGGTGGTATCACTGTATCAGCTGGTAGCAATATAATTTTGTAGTCTTTAGGAATAGCTGCATGATGTTTCAAAGACCTAATAAGATCATTGTCAAGAAGAGGTGCCATAATGCTTGGAATAGCCTTGCGTCCAATGCAAGGCTCCCTAGAATTTTTTACCGGTAACAAAGTCACGTGCCGGTAAGTTACCGGTCCGAAATCTCGGTGTCACGAAACTCGAGTTTCGTGCGCAACCCTAGTTCTGACTGCATTGACTCGGACCGAGTCGGACGATCTTTAAACCGGAAGGTGGCTATTTACCATGCTATTTTACTATAGGTGATGAAGGTGCTGCGGTAAAGTTTCGTCTCAGCCTAGGCTCCTGGGGTTGTATCCTGAGCATATTACCATTGAATAGTTGTATCTAAACCCAGGAATGGTGAGCTCCAAGATCTCGTGAAGGAACACTCTGGGTCGACCCAGCACGTGTGTGAATCAATGGCGGCAGTGCAAGGTACCGTTACTTAGTTCTCACGTAAAAAATCGTAGGCTAATGCCAGTGCCTGGCATCGCCACATTCACCACAAGTGTTCCCGGTTTCTTAGAGGTGTACTCATTGAAAGTCTCACTAGTAAATACCAGGTATTTTCCTTGCAGTTTTGATTGACACAGGACAGCTAAGTCTTACAGCCCAGAATTAGGACGCTATCCTAGTGAGCAGTAATCAATGAGCACTAGATCTCCTGTGACATAGTTATTGATGCTCTCGCAGGGAGCAGATGCCGTGTAGAAATCTTTGGAGTCATCTTTTGACCTGCCATTTCGGCTTAGCATGCAGTCTCTTAGTTCCCTAAAATTTATGTGCTGCAGAGCTATACTCTCTGTTTCAAGTTCCCGAGCGTTGCGAGCTCCTCTCAGATGATGACACAACTTTCATAGAAACAGACAAGCAGGAGCAAGGAACGGAGGTCTGCCAGTGGCTGCTAGTCCGTTCTTGCTGTGCTTAACTCAGAAAACTGAATTTGCTAAGGGTGCTTTTGCCCACCAGTGACCATGTGCAGTGCCGATATTTAACCGCTTATGCATACAGAAAGACATATGTTTCCGTGGAGTCTCCATCATTCCGCGCAACAGATTGCACCGTACACAGTTGGCACCCTGGGCAGTATACGAATGTAATACTCTATGACACGATGACCCACCAGCCGATCCTAAGCCCGCTACGCCATTTATTCTCGCGTTCTGTTGCTGTCGATCTGTAGCAAAGCATCTACCCTACAATTCATCAATGTCAATTACCCTTTCCCCCCAGTAATGAATCACCGCTCCCGCTCCTACCGAGGTATCCCAGGTTCAGGAAGCGATAATAATTAGGCTTTCGGTGCGTTGAGTCTCAGGTCGCCGGGCAGGGTAGTTTGTACCACTCAAGTACCACTCATCAGGTCCCTCTCACGCTTGTCTCACGCAGGAAGCTGTATCGCTCCGGTGTTAGATACGGGCCGGTGATAAGCGGTCTCTCATCCGAGCACGTAGGGGATGTTTATATATAGAATGTTATCTCTCTACGTGAATGCGGCTAAGTGAAAGTAATTCATACATGAATCTACGCAATTTTGATAATGGTACATTTGATAGCAATACAGATGGTGGGCATTGAGAGTAATTCCAGGCGTCTAGATGCATATGGATAACCGAATAGATAATTAATTAGTGATCAGGAAAGAAAGAAAGTAGACCATTGGGATGGTCTTCCAGCGTAGCTGTTTCAACCTGTGAGACCTGATGGCGAATCAACATCAGCTCATTCCATAGTTGAGGAGATATTTCTTTATGCTTCCGCAGAAAGAAGCGAATACGATCTAACCACTCCTTCATGACATGAAACCGGTTCTCCGCGGCCCCTTCTGCCCAAGAAGGCCCACCGTCTTGGATAGCCAGTAATGAAATCTGCGCTAGCCAATAGAACGGAAGAGCATTTTGTGCAAAAGGTGGCTCATCATCACCCTCCTTCTCTTCTTCCGGTTTCATCGCATCTGGACAAGTCGTCCACATACGAAGCCAGTTGGTCAACGCGTATTGGTTTGCAAACTGGCTTCCTCGGCGATCTTCTCTACCAGTTGGCTCGGGAGATGATGACGCCGAATCATTCGAAGGATCAGGCATCGAATGTGAGAAGTAGATGTTGCGGAGAATCGTATGGATTAGAATGAACTGTGAGAATGGATTCAAGGGGCTTGGTGAGGTCGGAAGTCGTATCTCGCCGAGGCCGATTAGAGCTTGCTGCATCGCTACGCCATAAAGCCTAGTCGATCCCATTCCGTACGCTGATGGCTTCTGCAGCAAATCGACCCATTCAGCTGCAGACTGCGCTTTCCATATCGCATCATCGCAAGGCAGATGCATATCAAATTCTGATGTCTGAAACGATGGGCGCATCGAAAAAAAGACAGAATGACAACAATCATGGAGATACGAGAGTAATAGCGCTCTACATATGTGACACCCGTCAGTATAAGCAGGCTATGCAAATAATGTATAGACTCACCGTTTCACGGTTTCGTGGAGTGCCCATTCCCGCCACGTTGTTTCCAATTTAAGGGTATCATTCAAATCAGGAACCACCCAGCTGCGGGAGCGAGAGATGGATTCAGTACGTCGGATCATCTACCGACCTGGGTCAAAGACGCGATATCACAAAATTAGGTGGCGCACGTACCATGACTAACATTCCATGGTAGACATTGGATGAAACTCGAAATTCAGGACGTTGGTGAAATAGACCAATAGTTTGGAGCAAAACAACTGCGAGTATCAAGAAATCCTGCTCTTTGGGGCTACATGTCGCTTTTGCCTAAACCCACAATATATCACCATCAGAGCCCACATTTTGCCAAGACGAACGCACATACAAATTCATGGATGAGGGCATCCCGCGTTGATGACAATGTTTCCGTAATATAATTGACGGCCCTGCGCGTTTTGAGGAAGAGCGCCCCGCAGGCTTGCATGGCGCGGATGAGTATGGGCGGTTTGTCTTCTATCGCCCAGGAAGCCTGGTGGACTACAGGGATTTGCGTGCAAAACGCCGAAAAAAATAGATAGACTGAGGGGTAGGTCAGCCATCAAACTATTACGGTATGCGGGTTCGCAAACACCCACGGTACTGTTGATTTTCTGTATCGAGCGGGTGGGTACTGCCGGTATGTTCTGTACTGGCGGGAGATGCCGTATAAGGGGTTGGTGAAGGATTAGAGATGAATGACAACGGGGAGCCGTAATCCGAGGGAGTAGGAACGGATACAGGGCTGAGAGAAGGCGGAACGAAGGAGAAACAGTCTGCATTCAGTCCAGAGGCGTCGTTAGAGTCAGGCCATGAAAATGCGGGTGATGGTTGGGTCATCTCGGGAGTGAAGAGCGGGTGTTTATCCAGAAAGTAGTCAAGTGCGCTGTTGGAAAATAGTTTTTCAATGGGATCATGCAGTGCATCGCCACCGTCAGTGATAGTGACCGCATCTTTGATAACAGCGTCAAAGAAGGAAGAGGGAGTGAACGGTGTGGACAACTGAGAAGTGTCTGAGTCAGCCGTTAAGGACAGGTCGGAATTAATCACAGGTGACACCTCGTTACCGCGAGGAGACGGTAGCGAGTCAGATGAAAATGTAGGGGATGAAGACAAATCCTGAGGGTCCTCAGCAGGTATCGTTCGAACGGTTCTTTTAAGCTGACGTTTCTTGGCATCATTCCTCTTGCCGCGCGAGATTGCTGGATCGTTTACGTAGATGCATTTCTTGCCACGCGTTATGCACTTTGAACACGGATTCTCAAGGTCGCACTTGATTTTCGAGTCTGCACAAGCCTACAACGTATTGAGATGTGCAAAAACACAGTAAGATATTTCAGACAAACCTGGCAAGACTTTCGTCGTGAGCGATGGGCAACGCTCCTAGGATCTCCGTCAGGCCAGTTGCTAGACTTCATAGACGTTCACTTACGGGTCGCCACAGGTCCTCTTGTGCCTGGTCAAAAGATCGCTTCTGGTGAACTCCGCTCCGCATTTCTGCAGCTTGAGTCAGTATCATGAACGCCTAAGCGCCGAAGAATGCTGACCTCACAATGATGCGCACGTTCATTAGTATCTGTTCAGAAGATCAGTCAGTTAAGCTCAAAGAGTCCTAGTACTGAGGACCCACGGGAGCGGAAGTGTCTGTGCAAGTGCGTCGTTCTTGTGAACTTGGCAGGACAAAGAGGGCAGGATTTCGTCTGGGGTAGTGTCGGGGCGTTCCCTCGATGAGAACGTATACGGGAGAGATTTCCGTCAGGTTTGAGTTCGACGACGGACTCCATGATCTGAAATGTAGGTGATTCGAGAGGTGAAGGTGGAGGGGACATGGATGCAAAGAAGCAAGGAAAATGAATAGAAGGGAAGGTCAAGTTAAGGGCGAGTTTGTCCGCCTTACATGGACACTCTAGTCCGCTTGTATCAGCAATGATTTTAAGGATCGATCACGATCTACAACTCTAAATCGGGGCGCTTACGTCGTCAGGTAGGTAAGAACGGCGACGGAATCGTTTTGTACCGGATTTGATGACCGATGGAAATAGACATGGTCAAGCATGCGTAAGTGAGAAAGGACGCTGCGACGGTCTATATCCGGCACAATGGGGTCAAAAAATCGAGGCACCAACGCGCTGTGATCGTAATGGACATGGCTGATCAAAACCCGGGAACGCCAAGCAAACCAGTCCGACCGAAGATAAGTCATCAAGTATACAGACAATGTTTCGATAAACAGTATCCGTGGGTTGTACGGTTGGCTGGCTCTTTCTACAAAAAAAATTAGTTGACATTCGATTATCCGCATAAAGTGGCCGAGTCATCAGTCGTGCAGACCATTGATTTGCGTCCGGAGTCTTCGACTGAGTCACTGAGCTATCATCCCTACCTAGCAGAATAAGTGCGCGGACAATCAATTAACTGTCAAAGCATAATTGATAAGTTTCAGAGTTTCAGAGGTAAACATCTCGCTCACGAGAGAACAATGGCCGTGAACAAGATCGCGCTAAGACGAATAAGCTAGTCGTAATCACAGCACGCCTAATAATAGTTGGAGCGGCCCAATTCAGCCGAAGCTAAGGCAATCCTTTTGTTTGGGTACCTTTGCCTCCCTTCAGGCATCCGTGGCACAGCGAAGTATAGGAGCCCACTCTGATGTCCACGCTCATGATAACGGCCGTTGCTATCGTCGCAAAAAATGTCTAGTTGACATCATATGTTATGTCTCTGGACGAACTTAACGGGGCGAGGTTCCGAATTAGGATAACGTTGTTGTAAATATGAATGGATAGAGTCAATATGAGAGAAAACGTACCATAGAGAGACTACGATTAACTTTTTTTCAACGATGTCCTCCAGTTGCCCTCTGAAGCACAGCTCCATTCCAACAGGCGGATTATGAAACATCGGTCCTCCACCGTCGGCTCAATCGAAGAATGCGCAGGACAGGATGAGTGGCGATGATAGCACAAGGACATGCTCCGAGACCTGCGGGTCGCAGTAAAGGCAAGGAATGTAGATTAACAGTGATTTCCTGATAATAATCATACCTTGGCGCTGCGCGACAGATGCCATTCAACGGTAAATGCCATGGCGGAGACGAAGGTGACTGGTTTGATTGAAGAGAAAAAATATGATTACCTGCGAACGGCGCCCGTACAATGAGCATTGCAACGAGATCGACGTTTGGGAGAGGCAAACAGGTGGCGTGGGAACTCTACGGTCCCACCGGCAAATTTCAGTACGTTTATGTATGTCCTTGGAGATCATTGGTCATGACCAATTCTTACATCATACGCAATTCAGTTGATGCTGAGTTACTCGTGCATTCGACGATCTGTGCAACCTCAACAGTCAGGGATTGATTTTTTCCGAGTCAGCCCGGAACCGATGACTTGGGAAGCAAGATATTAAAGCTACAATGTAGTAATGACATAGGAACGATTCCTTCATGATTTCGACGTCCTTCGATGAGTAACCTTAACGTATTCACTTTGCAATCGCCAAGAGAAAGCGCCACGTCAGTGTGTTTTCTAATGATGCGGTTTGCGCCATCAATTCAGTTCTCGGCATTGTGGATGGACTCACCTCACATTATCCACGAACTTGAAACGTGCTATGAACAGTTGTCATATGCACTTGATTGACGAGTTTCTCTATCTTTTTCCCTAGGTGAGTAGCGGGACTAGCACCACCTCGACGATCCTTGCTTGACGGTTCAAGTGGCCTTAGCGCCTATTATTATTTCAAGGGTATGTTTCACTGCTACCATCAGTTGATCGAAGAGATAGACCTAATGTTTTGCCAACGTCATTGTTTACATCCTAAATCCGTGGTAAGGATCTTGTTTTTTACTTGTCCTTATGTCAGATATCTGTTTTCACGAAGAAAAAGATTTCTATCTCAGCATGCCAAAGATATCATAGTTTGTTCTAGGACGTTTTGATCTCCGTACAGACCCTCATTCTCACAAGGATATTTTTTTACATTCAGCTTGCCATATCTCGTTTTCCACCACCCGCCCCGAGATTGTTCACCATAGGTACACCCCCGAGCGGTGTTTGCCCCCGATAACACTGTAAGATTTTCTTTTCGCTCGTGAAAATAAACACTCACTAACCGGTGTATTCTTACTCGAAATGCTACCTGTTCCCACACGCGGATCCGTCTGTACGACTTACGACGGTAGACCCACTACAAGCTCCCCATTCACCCAGGAAAGCCTCATTCTATTCGTCCAACAACTGAGTCCGAAACCACATCCAAAGTGACTCGATAAACACGCACTATTATTACATACGTCCCTGACTACCGTTGCCGCGAACGATAGGGTTAGCCAGGGATGCCTTAACGATTTGAATACAAGATCTACGAAGCTTTGTGAGAGTGGCCACCGAACTCAGACGTTCATATAAAAATGAATTGAGTCCCGGCTCCGGGTGTAAGTTCGGCTCATTTAAAAGTTGTCAACATCTCAACATGTGGAACAGATATTACCTCACGTTGATTGCAGAGCACCTGGTGGCCTCGCACCGTTATTATTGGAGGCACGCCACCATATGTTCATTGGACACTATATGTTTTGGTATCTCTCACATTCTTGGGCGCAGCCCTTCCGCAGCCCCCAGTTCTTTATTCCTGCACCTCCTTCGGGCATGAATCATAACAAATAGGTCTTACTAACACTAGCTCAACTTGGTCCAAGAAATCGGCGCGCTCACACTTTCCTTACGCCTCTAGGGCTCTCGTGGCCATTTTAGATCAGTCCTGCGCGGGTGCAAAACAGTACCGATCTCGCGAATAAGTGGCTTTGTTTCAATTATACGGCGTGGCGTCACCGGAACAGTCTTCGAGGTCTGCGGCGTATTTGCAAAGAGCAGACGGATTGCTCGCTGGCAGGCAGTTTAAATATGCCTGTAGTATCACAAACAGTTGTCGTATTCGTCACCTCTCATTCCTAACCCACTGAGGTCTCCAGTGCTATCTATCTATGCCGTTCCGCATATCGGCCTCAGTAACGCGATTTGTTGGCCAAGGATTTCGGGGCTATCCAGCTTAGCACCATCCTTCCTTTTCTAATCGCCATTTCTATTCCCGTGTCGCTGCACTATGTTGCAATTCTTCGTCGGTCGTTCGGAGGATCACCCCACAAATAGAAGTAGTCACTTCAATTCTAGTGCTCCGGTACATGGTCATCCACCCAAGTTGGTGTGACGTGCAAATGGGCCTTTGGTCTGTACTTCTTATGAGGATTGTGCTCATGGAAGGCCTCCATTCGCATCCGGACGCTACGATGAACTTTCACTCCACTCGATTGCTTGGGAATGATACGGGGACGAGCAAGGTTCGGTCTAGGGGACATTCATTCAGCCACCGATGATACCCAAGAGAAAGCAGTAGCCCCACGTACCCAAACCATGACTCCCACTTGTCATCTCCTTTCTGGTGCCGGAACTCCATCGGGATTACCTCGAGGATCCACCATGACCTCGAACGCTTGAGCTGGTCGTAAATAGGGGACATAGCGTCCCGAAGTTCTTCTTCCTCCTCAGTTCCGACAGGTGCATACTCCTCAGCTAACGCGATTGCATGGCCATTCGTCCTTGGGATCGGGCTTGTCGTCGGGTGGTGAACGACGGCGGCGGATGATAGACAAGAGCTTCTTCTTCAGCGGCGGTTTCGGGGGCCCCGTCCGTATCATCATAGCAGAGTCGACGGAAAGTGCTGGGGGCCGTGGGGTAACGAAGGGATGTAATGTGGTAGGGTCGAGCCCCAATAATCTCAGTCTCCGAGAATCGAACATGATACCTGTTTTTGTCTTGAAGCATTCTCTTATCATCCACCGTAACGATATTCGTGCCAAGGAATAGCGTGTTGAATTGGATACGGAACCGCCTCCGACGTCTGGTTGAGTCTCGCGTTCAATGGACTGTTCTGTCGATCTCGCGGAAAACACGTACCAGAATGACATCCCTGGGAGCCAATCAACGACGGTTCAAGGTATATCAGTTGAATGAATGGCTTACCGCAAACCAGACTTCCTCAATATCGGTCGGTTTGCCAGAATACGAAGAATGAAGTCTCTCCATCTCGTTCATGAACTTGTCTTCTTGCGGGCTCCACTGGATCTCGGACTCCTTATGTTCCTCGTGGGACCCTCTACGCGTCTTCAGTGTACTCGAATGACTCGGATCCGACTGGTGGGAAAATGGCGCCGTCCATCTTGACGTGCCTAGAAGAAGTTCCCTCACACTGGGTCGATTCCACAGATTCGCTTTGAACTTTGCGCGACGCTCATCTAGCGACACGGCATGACGGAACGTTCGAAGAATAGTGTTGGACGTAGTAAAGGGTAGTCTCTTTGGTATTAGCCCCACTGAATCGACCGTGTCCCTGAAAAGGTTTGGTAAGGATCTGATGGAGGAACGAAATGGCCGATAACGAACCATACACCCAGGAACTCAATCTGGACATCATTCGAAAAAGCCTGTTTGAAAGCAGTTGATTGATCCCATCCAATCTTGTCTGTCCGAGTATACATTTTGTACGCAAACGGAACCTGCTGCCAGTTATCCGCCGGGAGTAAGCCTACCTTGTGGATCATCCCGGCGAGACTAACGGGTTAACGTAAAGATCAGACCAATAGCCGACTACCGAAATGAGGATAGCGCCGACCTTCTAGCAGTATAAGCGCCCCGAGAGAACCCAAATATGCAAATGCGATCACCCGCGTGGTCTAGAAAAATTTGTCAGGGCCTATTTTCACTCAGCAAATATGACGCACAATTCTGCATCAAAAACTCGTACCCAGCTTGAAGTGGTATGTCAGCCAGTTGGGAATATGTAGAACAGGTTCAAAGAGTACCCATGACATGAGCATCCAGATCCCAGGCTATCATAACGTCAACAGTCTATCGCGACATTAGTACACGGTAGAATTCGAAACCGGTAGATCGTACCTTGTATATTTTCGACATGAAAGGGGTGGCGATTTGGGGCGAGGTGTAGGTTCCAATCCCAGACTAGATACCGTGTCAATTCAGTCAAATGACGTTCATCAAGTCATACCTGATAATAAACCATCTGCTTCGACCGGTCATCCTTCTTCAATAGCGAAAAGAGATTCACAATGTTCGAGTTGTCTGTGTCGAATTGGTCTCCGGTTCCGTCAAAGCATAGCACCAGGGTACGATGTTTATGGTCTGGAGGAACGAATTCGCAAGTCGTGTTCGGGTCCAGGGTCTCCTCCTTCACTGGCGGCTTCCGCGATGCCGATGCTTCCGCTGGGACCGTCGTTTGTGGTATGTCAAGACCCAGTTCTGGAATATGGAACGTCCTTTCGACATCGCCTACGACGATTTCTGCTGTGGATAACGAAGTCGTTCCACGTTCGTGTAGTGGTGGAGGTACAATTGTCATCGTCATTGTTGAAGAGAGCGTGCAGGGTCCGTGACTGCCATCTATGAAATAGAAGGTCTTTTATGAAAAAGTTCAAAACGGCTCGGGGGCCGATATTGCCGGCGTCAAGGATTAAAAAGCGGTGCCGAGAGCCGGGTAAGTACCTTTCCTTGTACTTTTCACAATTCCGACACTTGGAAATTCGTTCACCAGGACGCCCCTCGAATCACAAAAAAGTATGGAAAAATACGGAGAAAAAAATGTGGAAGAAAAGAGCGAAATTTACTTCATGAGCCGAAGTCGCCGGAAAACCATTCCTATTCGTCATGCTAGAATAGCGTTCAAACTAGCTCACACAGAAGAATCAAAAGCTATAATCTGGTAGATTTTGCAGGGTCACTGACCAACTTTGGACGTTAGCGCTCCGAGAGCGACACAGGAGCGCGATGTGAAGCGCGGGTGGCTTATTTTACCGATTACCTCGATGCGAATGCGACAAAAGCCACCATGTTTCAAGTAACTAGCCAGAGCTAATCAGCAGTGAATGCCACGGTATGCAAGGAAAGAACGAGTATATTTAACTTTTCGATCATGATTCGAAATCGGTACCTCAAGTCTCGAAACAAACAGCAGAGGGTGGAGGGGGAATGCTCCACGATGTTCGGCCTTCTGACTGCCTTCAATGGCCTTGTGATCAAGAGTAGAGACCACATTAGTGATTATACCCGACAAATGCACATAGGGCCCATCAGCACTGATCCGCTTTCAATCGGGGACGAATTACCATTGGGTAGAATCCCACAATTGCCGGGGTTTCGCCAGTTTCGTGAGAGGTGGGAAGGACGAAGAAGCACATCGGTGCCAGTGTTCCTGTAATGACAATTGTCGCGTGTCACAGTCAGGATTTTCAGTAAACATCGCCTCTGCCACAGTAGATCAGTCTAGGTGAATAGTAAGTCAATCGACATTGATGGCCGTCGTGGGTTTATACCGTGTGCCGGCTGAATCCGAGGTCAGCAGCTTGGGAATATCCGCTTACATCAAAAGGCCCACTGACCGGAGAATTATAATCCGCACTCTGTATGGAACAGCGTTGACATAGATCTAATTTTCAGAAACAAATAAAGCCCAGCAAGATGAGAAGTGTATCTTCAACGGTAGATTACTAGACCAGGTAACACAGAACGCGGGGCGAGGTATAAGAGAAAGCTGGCTGTTATTGACCGACCTGTGAAATCAATTTATTTGGAGGAACAGGACATCATCTCCGCAACGGTAGGGTACCGAAGAGCGGGGAGCAACCAACCAACGGGCTGCGCATCTTCCGCCGAGGTCAATGCGTTATACCGAACATCCACTCAACAAGAGAATTCATATATATTCGGTTCCAGTATTCTGCGGCGAGTTCCTTTCCTCCGACACTCTAGCTTCATCCTGATCGTGCTTGCGAGCTGAAAGGGAGCAAGAAACATATCCCGATGGCTTGAGGCGAATGCCGCATCTACATCTCGAAAATCAAATGGTGATACTGTGGCCACAGAGGCGCTGGCTGTGTCTGGAATCTGGATAATCCACAACACCCCGAACACGCAGTTGATGGGAGGAATTTAGACCGATCTAACGTTCATATCGTGCAAATATCGCGGGCAATGGAAATCTCGGCGCTTGCCGGAAAATCTGACATAGGACAAGTAACACGTGCGTCTCGGGTATATCGTATAAATATGGGAACAGAACACAATCTAGGTCGTGTATCGTGCAAACCGTCACTCTCAGAGTACTATTTGTCGTGAAAATTTCCTGGAAAATCCCACGATTTACTGAAATCATCTTGTCTTAAGAGCCTGAACTTCAGAAGTAAGATATCAATATGGGATCGAGCTAAGCAAGAACACGAAAGTAAACAGATCCTGAGGACATTCTGGTAGGCAGACACCTTTGCCGAACACATGACAGGTGATGCGATGTACCAGCCAACAATCGAAATAGGCTCGGAAATGATTACAAGGAACCCTGTGCTCAGAATGCTAAACTGCTGCGTTTCTCCCATTCTCGCTGAGCAAGCATGCACAGATTTCATTTAATGATCTTTCCACAAGATCTAAATTCTATGATCGAGAAGAACATTATAATCAGGATACATAGTAGACTCTAACCGAACGGTCTCGACGCATACCAAAGGGTCTTTCCAGTATGAGAATTATCATTGGGTCGGAAAATCTCCGGAGGCTGGAGCATTTTCAGATATGCCGACCTTCATACGATAAAACAGGCCAACTAACGTCTTTCTGACCATGTGCCGACACCTGTTTTTCGTAACTTGGCCTGTGAAGCCGGTATAACAGACCACCACCACAACAGATTCCCCAAGATGCCCGGCGGCTACCTCAGCAGCCCTACATTTATTGTAAAGTGCAATCTCGATTGAGATGGAGAATGCGCCCGCTCAAGATGGAAGGCTACACAAAGATATTATGAGCCACATTCACGACTAAGAGATGTTCCTTTAAGATATTTCGCCGGGAATTATGATGTCTTTGACTGATTCCAATTTTGAGAGGGAGAAGATTCCACCAAAAGACAGGAATACACATCTCAATCTTTGATGTTCAGAAAGTGTTCTTCGTCTTGCATTCCTAAATTTCCAGACTTAAGCCATTCGTAAGTAACAGTGGTAAGCACACCATCTGTCGCTATTATTGAGGTACAGCGAAAGGGTGGATTCAATTATTCTGAACAAACAGGACCGTGTAGACTCACTATCAGCGGCATCCATTCATGACATTTGGTTCTCGACTGCGATTGCATTCAAGAGGGAGAAGATTCACAGCAAATATGGAGAAAGAAGTGTTGCAGGATAGGGATCGGTCTTATCGGCGAGCCCCTCTTTTGTCCGATCGTTTCCCGATCGCGACCATGGACACTTGAGCCATACGTATAGTCACCTGTGTTCTCTTTGCTCCTCTCTTGACGTTACCATCATTCGTCTATGAGGAGTACGTTTACTTTTCTCACTTACATGTCATTATCATACTGACTACATGTACAGACTGTACTCAGGATCATACCTACAGGTAATCATTCAACTCGAGTCTTGATGTTCACCATCATTCGTCGACTGAGGATTTGTACTCATTACATCGTACCTACAGGTGTCTGGCCATTAAGAAGAACATACAGCAAAACTTCGCCAATCTCGTCTCGAGGAAGCTCAATTCCGTTACCAATAACGGCCACTTTGTTGACAGGGGACGGGCCCGATGAGTATAGTCAGATAGGAACAGACAGTTGGCCGTGCAGCCTCCGCACATTAAAGAATGGCCAAGTCAGTCCTAATGATGTTGACCAGCTCTGGCGCTTGTCGCTACCCATCTTGAAGATGCGTCATTTGTCCTATCACGAGGAATTTGTTGAGCTCCTGACGCCCCTGATGAAAGCACAAGTCAGGGTTCTCTCGGGGATTGCCGAACACATTCTCTTCTGGGCGATGACTGTCAGGATAGAATTTCTTTCCGCAACGGCTAGTGCGTTCAGAAATACCACCAAGCTTCTTTTTTCTGCTTCGTTTCACCATCTGTCTTCAAAGGTATACAACCCAAGAACTTTCCAGACCGCAATGAAACACTACAAGTATCAATCACAGGAAGCGCTCCCGCAAATAGATCCCATTATTCAGCGGGGTAGAATGCCCATAGCCTTCTGAGCTTTTACATCACCCGACCTTCAGTTAAACAGATCCGTCGCCCTTATCCTCCCCGCTTTACCACTCTCATCGAATACCCACCGGAACGTCTGTCCAGCTTCTCTTTTTTCTCCACGACATTCCCCTCGATGATGGCCATACTCAGGTCATACCGGTATCCAGGCCCACAAATGATCCTTCGCGCTACTCGGCTCAACAAGGAGGTACTGATGGGGGATTATGTCTTTCGTCATTGCTCTTATGTATGTACTTCCAGCTTCAACATATCGACTTCCGCTCGACGCGAGGTAAGGTTTCTCTTGATATTCTTCTTTCACCTCTTCTAAATCTTTTTTCCTACTCTTCTTGGATAACCAAGTATCATCCGCAACAAGACTGGACGGAAAAATCTCTGACAGAAAGGCGCCACATCCCCACATTCTGGCGAAGAGCTCAGTCCAACGAGGAGCGTCACGACCCTGCGAAGCAGTTTGCTGCCGTGAGCGAGGAACAGCCTCTGAGGAGCACAGGGGAGGACTTCACGGCGATCGCATGACATATACTACCCTTAGGAGAAAACATATCTTGCTGGTCGTTAGTCTGGACAGGACCGTGGGGGAAGGTACTTTTTCTTTAGCTATTTCACGTATGGTGCTGACGATGGGTCTGTCTCTTTTGTCTGCCTCTGTTCTACTATCCCCTTCTCTATCATGTCACAGCGTGGCCACTTGCCCTGTCGAGGTTCCATCTCTCAATGCATATCCCTTTGGTACCAAGAAATGCGAACAAAATAATCCATGCTTCGACAGAGTAGCCTCGATGCATTTGTGGTAACTGCAGTGATTGGACATTCTTGTCGAGAACTGCGGAATGGCTCTATGGGCGTACGAGCAAGTCCAAGTGTAGACGAGAAGATACGCGAGATCTATGATACACAAAGAAAGACTGATTTGACTCTTAGCTCGAATATGAGCAACCTCGGTCCTACTTTACTCGCCATCCGATGATCGCGTTTTGTCATCCTAGGACTACTGATCGTTGCAAGCGACGTGCACTGGTACTCGACGCCGATCGAAAAGATTGTTTTTGACCATTCGTGCACCGAAACAATCTGACGAAGGGTATTCAACAGCAGTTCTGTTGACTTGTAAGTATGGTCACGAATCGTTCACACTTTGAATCCATACGTTCGTGGCGCTTTTATTGATGTCAATACTGACTGACCGTCATGTCGTGATAGGGTCGAACGATTTCGTCGCTTGATCTTTGCAACCGCACATCCAGTATTCATCCGAGGCTCACTGTGAGCTTTGGGATAGTATTACCGCCGAAGAATCGGAGGCTTTGTAGAAGGAAAAAAGACGAACTGTGCTCTACTGTGATTCACGATCGAAGAACGACATTACGACCAAATTACGACACAGTTACGACCTAATTGGCTGCCTGGATGACGACTCGGAAGAGAAGCCTCCTGGCATTTATATGCCGGCGAAGATTGTGATTTTGTGGTCAGCTAGCGTGAAGCATTGTCAACATAGCGCCGAGGTGAATATTTTTGCGCAATGCGGATGACTGAGTCATTGCGTTTAGGAAGGGATGTTAGGTGTTTTGGCTGAAAAACGTGGTAAAAATCCGTCTCCAGCGGTGGTCGTGTTGTACGCGCACTTTAAGCGTTAAATTCTTGTGTGTACATTTTCCAGATTCTCCACTATAAAATTTGATGGTTATTGTTGAGGCCTTTGGGCTGCCGAGCGGTCAATTCTTTATTCTACGCGCAAGCTGATTAATGTTCGAAAGCAGTACTTCTTCTGGTGGCATTGCACTTGGATCATCTTCACAACCGTGGCCTCCTCTCACTCATTGTCCTTCGTGAAGCTGCCGTTGCTGTTTCAGTGCGGAGGAGGCAGCTGACCGCGATCATCGGCACACCTTCGTAGCGATTTTTGCAGAACTTGAAGAAGGCACAAGTACTTTCTTTGGGGATGAACTATTCGTTGAACGTAGAGTTAACACATGCTTTGCAGCGAAACGAGTTTCTCATCTGATATGTAAGCCTACTTCCCAAACAAAGGCTGGGAACCCTTTTCGACGCAACATGGATGCTCTACTGGGGATTACACTGGGGATTACGTCAAGGTGACCCATATCGTCTCTAGTTGAACATGTAGCCGCGCACAGTAACGTTTGTGAGTACTTACCAAGTACATTTATTTTCTTTGGTGAAAATTCGGTGGTTTATGCCTTGCCCTTTTCAGGATATTGTAGCTTTGACCGATGTTATCTCCTACCGCAGCTGCATCGGAAATCCACTGGCAGTGGAGTCCTTCTGTAGTGGATCCGAATATGCGCATCATACGTCAATCCCTTCCCGCGTGTTCTTTCTTGTGTAAATCGTAAGGGTTGTAGGCGACACAGTGAGAGATCTACTGTCTGATCAATAATCAGTACATGCCGCTTGGCCACTGGCGTGATTTTTAATGGCAGGGGAGCTAGGCGTTGTTGTGCTTTGGAGTTTATTTGTAGGTCATCCTTACACAACAATCGGCCATTTAAGATTTACGTGTTCCCACAGATGTTTCAGATAGCAGAAAGACTCCAGTTTCTGGGGGTGAACCTACTTCAACACTGTACGACCGACAACGCGTCGGGGTACGAGTCATGACCAAGGACAGACCAAGCAACGCGTACCTTTGTAGATGTACCTTCTAGATACGCGGATATGTCGGCACTAGTCGAGCTCAGGGCCATCAAGTGTCTAGTATAGAGAGTGGGAAGCTATGCGGCATTGGATCTAGTGAAGATTCTTGGTGGCGCTGGCTGCATTACTTTGAAGTAGCCCTTCCTTTTTTGTACTCAATGCATCGTTCAGCTCCAGTGAGTCCCTCATTCCATCCCATACAAACGTGAATGAAGGGGCTCGAAGCTTAGCTGAACATTGACGGTGCGCTCACTGCCACATATCAACTCCCGCATATATCGGATTTCATATAGGAATGGATGCTGCCGAACCCGCACATAAAGTTCCTCCATCCATCTTGCGCTACGATGCCGGTTCTTATGAGTGGGTGGGTATTCGGAATGGGAGAAGTACTCTACTCCATTCTCGCCAGTTCTTCGACCCCCGCTTCAGCAACTTCAAATATTTTTCATCAGTCAAAAACCTAGCTACAGCATGCTTGAAGATACGCATGCGAGAACAGAGGCCGCACAAGCATATAGACGTGTACAATGTCTGCCCCGGAAGAAATTCTATTCAAGATGACACTGTGTCACCTCTACGATGATTTTCTAAGAGGATTCCTCGGTACGTTCGGTGCTTATAATTCTGTTTTATACTTCCCGTTCATCAACAAAATATAGACTCAGCTGGATTGGTTCTACGCAACCACAGTTGACTATGTTGGTGGTCTGATCTGTCCTCACCTTGGGCATAAAGTCAGAGCGGCTTGTATTTCATTCCTTCTTACCCATTCCGAGTCTACTACTGATGGTCCGAAACTGGATTCTTTCCCGTTGTTTGAAGGCCGCAGTTACTCATTGTCAACGCATTGCCAATCGAGCGTGGATAGCACCTGGAAATGTCAACTGCTCGCTGATTCAAAGATGTCTTATCCCCTGTTTGCTTCGTGGAGAACTGAATCCGGCTGTATCAGAGGTAGAACTTCTTGGTTTTTATGTAGCTTTTCTATGATAAAGCTAACGCTAAATTTCAGACAGCGTCCTCCTTCGTAGTCACTCTCAATGGAAGCATATTTACTTGGGTTTCTTCGAAGTGGCGGAACAATCAGAGATCGCGAATTTCAATCCCTCCTTTCCTTTATTCGATATGCTCGAGGCTGGTGCTCTGGTGCCGTAATTGACGACGTCCTCGAAGATATACCTGTTGACGCGACAACATTGCCTACTTAAAACAGTTTACTTTCCAAAAGCTTTCAGAGCCCTCATTGTTAAAATATCTCTTTGTCGTGCCTGACACATTCGGAGATAGCCATCAAGGTGGTCCGGGTACCTCGAATCGTTGTCACCAGATAAGTTAGTCAGTTCCTCATGAACGGTTTCAGGTGCTGTAATCAGTTGCTCGCAGTTCACAACTCTTACAACCTCCATTGTAGGATGGAGCGATTAGTTCTTTAACAAGACTTTCGATCACAGCCAGCCTACGATTTCTTTCGGCTGACCTTGGTTTTTGTGGTCTACAGCTTGCCAGAATTCTATTTCCTCGACTTGCACGACGGCTTCAGAATAAAACTAGGACGAACATCACCCGTATTTTTTACGGATATAATCAGAACGCATTCGCTCGGAAATTGAGCAAGCCAATTTTCATTGCCTTCTTTGATACCTTTCGTCTGTGAGTCTCACACAAATTCACCGGTAGTGTTTTTTTAACTCATAACCATCAGGTGAAATGATTGAATACAAAAATTGGGAATGACACTTCTTACGATAAAATATCTCTGTACACAGGGCGTATGCACAACCGCAATGACGCCGCTGCCTCCGTCGACATCAAAGACGAGACGAGGCAGTTATTCACAGGAGCAACTCGTCATGTTTCTGAAAGTCTACTGGGGCGAGGGTATGAAGTTACAGGAATAAGCCTTGGACTGGTTCCGAGCAACGTATACGACGCGTAACAAGGCATCCGCTTCGCGTAACTCAAGAGGATAATGACAATAGGTTGTTCTCAACCCAGTTCGCTATCACCTCCTCGAAGACATTTCAGCGATGATTGGCATATCTACATCGTGGCGGGGACAGCATACACCTCTAACATCTGTACTCATTTATAATTACCAGACTTTCCAAGCTCCATGCTGGGAAAGCAATCCTATGAACAGTTCAACTCGAAAGATTAATACGCAGGATCAAGTATTTCTGTCAGGAGATCGTTATATCAAGTTATATTTGCATCAAGTATCGTCAGACAGAGTCCACCGCAGTGGTAATTGGTATGCCATATCAGGATCTTTGTACTCTGTGTTACGACGGTCGAATATGAGTTTGCGAATCGAAGGAGCTAATCCGAGCACGTGATTGATGATGAAACGTGACTCAACAAACTTTGCTCGTTCTCTACCACTTACCATCATCAGTGCAAGACCTATCGTCAAGCCAAATGTGGGCGCCCTCTTCAAAGGACAACCAAATGCGACTTAATCTGGCAGTATTCACGAAGGAACTTGCAGTCTTGATGACAATTGATTTTACGGCTGAGGGGACTCGCATACAAAGATGTGAATGAGGTGCGTATGATATAATTTTTTTATCTACTTTAATATACTGAAATCTTCAACTAGTCTTCGATGAAAATAAGATACATCTATAATATTTTCCTGTAATACATCTATCTGGCACCTCTAGTATCAACAGAACGATTTTATCACTTCACGGCCCCCTAACTTTCGAATACCAAGACAAATCCCTACGCCTAATCCTCAGGGGTCTGAGCCAACGCTTTTAATTCCCTGACTCTCGTTCTATACGATTCGTCTCCCAGACAATGTCGATAATCACTCAGGAGAACGGTGATTATGCCGACCTTGAGGGCCGTGCATTCTTACTTTTTTTTTACCCTCTCAGCACGTCCATTCGCAGCTATCCAGAAAAAAGACATATCCTCTTCGCAGGCCACAGATCTTGCTTTAACGTCGTAAATGTGCGCAGATGATGGAACGTCACAGTGTGGATGGGTCGGGGGATGCAGCCCTTACTTACATTGCCGCGAGTGACAGGTTGTACGTTATTCAAATTCCTTGGATTGCAATGTCGACGACCTCACAGCTGAATACTAGGCTGGCTATTACCATGCCTGAAATGATCTAACTTTGTGCCGATCCTTGCAGCGGGTCCAACCTCCCACTTTCCTGCTCATGTTACCCTCGCTCGAGCTGGTGAGTACTCTAGTTCCATAGCCATATCCTGCTATATTGAAATTATCGTAGATTTCACAACTCATTCTTTAAGTAGATTTAAAATCAGGCGATCTGTCCTATAACGCGAAGCGCCAATGATTCATAATGGTGCTCTCTTTTCGCACGTGGGACGAATATCAATGAGCAAACTTCAAGCCCTCAGAAACTGCGCCAAAGACGGCTCGCTTCTTCATTCATCTTTGACAAGGGCGAGATACGTCCATTATTCTTGATGTTTGAGACCTTTATGCTCTTAGTTTCAATGCGCTATGCTTTCTACAGCCCTCACATTTCTCCGATCTTGACCAATCCCCAAATTCGATTGTCAATCCTGCGCCTAGGTCTCCTTTCCATCCAAACATTAGCTAAACGCTCGCGACGAAAATCATCTCGAAATAACGGAGCTCGGCAAAGACGGTAGATCTTGTGCGTTGCCGTTCATCCAAGCCGTATTTTACGGCGTTAGTCATTGCGTCTTGATCAAATCTAATACGAGAAGACAAGTGTCATTTCTCTTTTTATCAATTATTTTGGTTAAGAATGATTTTGTAGAATATGTTGCCTTACGGATGTAAGTCGTTCTTCCGTCTTTCTCTCTTGTGAAGTCGCGTCCGATGACTTCCTGAAGGTGTATATGGTGCAGGCTTAGGTACGCCGTCCATTTCGTCTTAAGATACATGCCTATTCGGTTTCCTCTATGAACGCAGAACTTGATTGAGCATGACCCAGATTCGCTTCAAGTGTTCAACCGTCCCATTTGGATTGAGAAAAGTGAATGTTTTTCAGGCAGTACCGATAGAGTTTGGATATTTCCGCGTGGTGAAGCTGGGATTGTGGACGGGAAAATACATACATATAAAAGATATGACGATCGGATAGGTGATTCACCCAATGCACGACTGGCATTAAGCCCTGACGTTATTTCCAGTGTTGACTCCTCATAATCGTTACATAAAGTATCTCCACAATCATCGGACATCGACGTCAGAAAGTAATTTCAAGGACCTTGGTTCAAATGGATCGACTACGCGTGAGTGATTTTGACACTTCATGTCCACTACAAACACTTCTCCAGATTGAGCGAATCTAAACATAGTAACACAACACGAGTCTGCCTGATAGGTCTGACATTAGGACCTGAGGTTTCTACAGTACCACAACTATGGACATTGGTACGTCTTGGCACTTACGATTGTCATTCAAGCATTTATTGTGTTAGAGGAAGTGAAACCATCTACAGAATCTCAGGAAAAGCCGAAAAGACAAAGAAGCACTGATGCGACGTCGTGCATACAGACTAACGGAGATGGGTCGAAGCGTTTACGATTGAGTCACAACCAAGGATATTCTGTTGTACATGAGCAGCTTGGGACACAGCTGGCAATGGGGGGGATAAATGAAAGATCACTGCTGTTGTTCGCGACTGCACGAAATTGTTTCCAGAGACTACGAGTACCTAACGATACAGGTGATTCTTTCTTCCGTCGTGCTGTGCCTAGTGTTATAATCCCTGGATTTAGCATCTAAATACACCCCAAACGGCGTCGACTGCGTGGCTTCCCTCGTTCTCCGGCTTCATTCGATGAATAGAGGAGAATTGTTCTTCAATATAAGGAGAACAACCACGCAGTATTTTCGTTCCCGCCGGGGGGGGGGGTATTCGTTGATGCCTGATGATGCCGGTGGAGGGTGTTTGGGAATGTATTGTGGGGGCTGCGTGGGAGGGCGTGGTCGTCGTACAGGGATGGTTTCGGTGTCGATTTGTAGCCCTTGAAAATGTGAACAATTGGGCACCAACTCCGAGCCAGTCCGGGTACCATGGCAGGCCACGCAGTTGAAATACTCGAAAAATGGGGATGGAGGAGGAGGAGAAGTGGTTGTAGCTCATCCTGTTTTGGTAGTATGTCTCAGTTGTCATTGCATGTGATATTACTACGCCATGAGACGTCTTCCTTTCTATTTTTATTCCTTACACTATTCTTGTTGCAACCACTTGTGAGTTCTGTGTTGCTGGAGGAAGAACATGAAGAAGGATCAAGATTCGGTCCGAATCCCTTGGCCTTCAAGGCACGCCCTCTGATCATCTCCACGACCTACCACGCTGCCTATGCCTTTAAGACAGCAACCATTGACCTGTGCGAGTCCCCGAATCCCATCCAAATCGTCAAGTCCGCTGAACCATGGTCAATAATCTCACTGCAGGTCCACAGCACCCTCCACGGCAACCTTTACGGCCACGACCATTGCGACAAATGAGAGTTGGCTCCTATATGTAGCACCTCGCTCTAACGGTGCGTTAGAGCTTACTAAGCAATGATCGGCCAGTCCATTATTGCTGCGACTTGTTGCAGCGAGGGCTGGCCCAATTCCCATTGTATTACAATAGTTTACAGAGCAAAAATACAGTTTTGAAGTCGATCCAGAAGGTGACGGAGCCCGTTTGTCACCACCTACCCTGGTTCATGTGTGACACCTTGTACAAGTTGGGATGGACCCTACGACCCTCCGGGACCCCCCGAGCAGAGCGAGGGAGGGTGGAGGCGTCGTAGGGGACTTGTACCTAGTGCTATAATCCCTGGATTTAGCATCTAAAACCACCCCAGACGGCATCGACTGCATGGCCTCACTCGTTCGCCGGCTTGACATGATGAACAGAGGAGAATTGTTCATCGATATGAGGAGAACAACCACGCAGCTTTTTCGTTTCAGCCGGGGGGGTATTCATCGATGCGTGATGATACCGCTATGGGGTGTTTGGAAATGCACTGTAGGGGCTGCGTGTGAGGGCGTAGTTCTCGTACAGAGACATTTTTGGTGTCCATTTGTAGCCCTAGTGCTATAATCGCTGGATATAGCATCTAAAACCACCCCAAACGGCATTGACTGCGTGGCCTCGCTCACTCTACGGCTCGACATGATAAACAGAGGATAATTGTTCTTCTAAATCGGGAGAACAACCACGCAGCGTTTTCGTTCCAGCCGGTGGTGTATTCATCGATGCCAGATGATGCCACTATGGAGTATTTGGAAACACACTGTGGGGGCTGCGTGAGAGGGTGTAGTTGTCGTACAGAGATGTGATTTGTAGCCCTTGAAAATGGGCAATTGAGCACCCTTCCGAGCCAGTTTTTAGTCCCACGCTCGAAATACCATGGAAACGAGGATGGAGGAGCACATCCAACAATCAGGGATCATCTCTTTTGGGAAACATGTCTCAGATACCCACCCATGTGATTTTCCAATGACACTAACACCTAGATCATTTCCCTAATGTCACATTGGGCTGCTTACCTAATATCTCTCCTCCATTGATCCCAACTTGTACAGCCCAGCGGTTTTTCAATTTCCATTTTCAGCCCTCATATTATACAGAACAAATGAAGCCTAGACCTATATCTACACACTCATGAAGCCCATTTATTTTTATCATTTTTCTAACCAGACTTATACACCTTTTATCACCATTTCAACCCCATTTCACCCATCAATCCTTTTTCAACCTCGACCTAATCCCAAAAATATTCCTTATTGACCATATAATACTTCAATATCCTCATATCCATTCGTTTATTATAGACCTCGCATTTCTCTGACCCTATAAATGGTCCATCACACCACCTTTAGAGCTTAGTACACCAATACACTATGTATAGCACCTTGCTCTAATGGTGCGTTAGAGCTTAGTAAGCAACGATCAAAGTGACCATAATCACTCTAACTTGTAGCACTGAGGGCTGGCTCGTTTCACACTGTATTGCCATAGTTTATAGATCAAAAACATAGTTTCGAAGTATATCTAGAAGGTGACGGAGCACATTTGTTGCCAGCCATCATGGTTCTTGTGTGGCACCTCATGTAAATTAGTACTTGTTCACTGTCACTTTTTTGCACTTCACCGATTTTCCATGCTCCAACAAAGCTCTGGCATTGAAAAATCGAGCTGTCACAATCTAAATATATCTCATACCATCCCCATGGTACCAAAATTAAGCATGCCGGTGACCTCAAACGCTAGCCCTCGCTCGACTTTTGTTTGACATGATAAACAGCAAAACAGCATATATCCTGCTCAATTTTTTTCAAGGCAATTTAATTCAAAAATCGAGCCGTCACTGTCTGTGGATTCATATTATCGTTCTAATGGATATCTAACTGTCACGACATGTGAAGAATTGGCCCACCCCTCATTGATTTTTTTTGGATTCTGCCCTCATTTTGGGTGTCTCAAACCAGTAAATCCATGTTCTTGCTCCGTACATGTAGAAATCTTTCATTTTTTTGGTGGCACCGTATGTATATATCTATTATACCAAAATTTATCTCCTACATTAAGGATGAGAAGTAGAAACCACCGACTGGTCATTGTTTTTTGTCCTTCTCCCACTGCGAAAAGAAGGTCTGTGGCAAGCATGCACAAATAAGAGGATCTGGTTCATCAGCAATAATGCGCTCATTTGCTTTGTCTTCTCTCTGCCTCCATCATTGTCACCCAATATGAATGCCACGCCTTCGTCATGCCGATTTCAAAGCTGCTCACTGCATCGAGTAGTAGACCTCCAAGCAGGACTGCCGGATGAGTGCCATCGAGCTTGCATGCTTTAGGATGGCCACAAGGTGCACATCGAATGCCTGGGGATTGAGGGGATGCTGGGATTCGTTGGGGAGATTGGGAGTCAGGGACAACCCTGGCAAGGGTGGAAGCATCTGGTGGCTTTGCTGGGAAAGGGAAGAACGATGGAAGTGTTGGAGGGTGAGTCCGTTCTTGATACAAGTTTACATATGTATTTCTATGATATGCAGGAAGCAATGCTTCACCTGTCCACTACATTACAGCATCTTCGTCACTACAACAAAACTCATTGCAGCAACCGCATTCATGACGAGAAGACCGCCTTCAGTTCTCGTGGGATGAGCGACTCCATCATTTACCACTATCCTCGCTTGGAAGTCATACGACACTGTCCATCTGTCTTAAACGGAAGAATCACACCTGCTACAAATGACTGGGTCGCACCATCGATATCCAATGGATGAGTTACGATCACGACCAACTATACAAGGTAGTCAGGGATCCCGATGCTCCCTAAGAAATGCCTCAGTACTGTGACACTGATGCCTGGTACCAAGCTAGTAAGTATTCTGGCATGAAAGCTATACAACAATTGTATTCATTTAAGAAACAGCTAGCTCTGGAGCTCCCCTCACGAGATCCCATTGCCCAGTTCGATTAGTTTAGGCTTGCCTAGTGTTGCACGAAGCATATCATCCCGAAACAGAACAACTGACCACAGACGGCATACCATCCTCCCCAATTGCGACTCCGAAACCAGCTTCAAAGAGGCGAATACCCAGTGGGGTGGCGATGCCCCTTCTGCCATCACGCATTCGTGTTGGCTCACCTGGGAGGACTTCCAGCGTTAGCAGCACATTGTCTCTGTCCATGAGCGTCGATTTGGACGCTCGCAGTTGGGATATTCAAGCCCGCATAGCTGAAATTACTCGGGTTGACCTCGATTCTCCATTTTTGGTTCGGTTACGAATGAGATGCTCCCTCCCATTTTGAGTCCGAGTCTATCATGGACTAGTCCTCTGCCTAGGTGTTCACTGGCTTCATCTCCCAGTGTGAGGATTTTGATGGGCTCCAGTCCTGCCATTCGGCTGGAGTTCAGTATTTTGGTCAGGAGTGATGGGAGGATGGAGGCCTTGGTTGGCGATAATGGGTGGCTTCGAGCTGATGTACATTGGTTGAAGGCAGATATGGTGAAGCTGATGGTCAGGGATGAAGAACGCGAGAAGCTGAAACGTGAGGCTGAGCGAGCGAAGAAAGAGGAAGAGAAGAGGTGCGCAGAAATAGAGAGCAAGCGAGGGGGAGTGCAAGAAACGAGGGGAGCTTGATATCTAGGTGTCAGAGCTTAGAGGGTGAGATACGCTCAAGGGATGCTG
Organism: Armillaria sp. CMW 4456; assembly: GCA_028551335.1. Classification (NCBI taxonomy): domain Eukaryota; kingdom Fungi; phylum Basidiomycota; class Agaricomycetes; order Agaricales; family Physalacriaceae; genus Armillaria; species Armillaria sp. CMW 4456. Next base: position 72,367 of record JANDKJ010000173.1, read on the forward strand.
CTGGATATCTGCGTGTGAAGGAGCTTGCTGAGCTGAAGACCAAGTTCGAGGATGATGAAGTGGAGATTGTGAAGTTTATGAAGAACGACTTGGGCCGGCTGATGTGCAGAAGTACGAGATGCAGGATCGACTTGCCGAGCTAGAGGTGCGTGTTCCTGCCATTGATTCCCCCGCTATACTCACGGATGTGCCGTATTAGGAGATGATTGTGTCTTGTCTGTACTTGTTTGGAATGGGGCAACTTGAAATGATGAGCACCTGTTGCGTGCACTGGAGGTACCAGTGAGTCAGCGATGATGCAAGGTCTCGTCATCTCGTCTGATTTCTGACACTCGTAGGGACACTTCAAGGAGTTTGAGGACCTGGCCTGGATATGACTCCCACAGAGCGCGCTCCAGAAGATATTGCAGCTCATACCCGCCTTGCCGGTGCTGAAGAAAGGTCACATCGTCACCTGAACAGGGGAGACTCGTCTGACATGCAGGGAGGACACGTTGTGGACAGGTGTTTGTGGCTGAGGTCGCCAGAAGTTTTGCTTTACTGAGAACAAGAGTGGCCCGTTCACCGACGCATTGCATCGGTAGAATGCCCCTGTTACGAGCCGGAAACATGTACAAATAAGTAAAGCCGACCAAAAATTTGGACTTACATCGGTCGAACACCTTCCGCTACTCAAATCCTCGGGAAGATTGTGTCCTGCTGGAGACTTGGTAAGTGACTGTCTCTCTGATGTCTGTTGCACAAAATACTTCCACCACGATGAAACTGAAGGAGATCCACAGGACGTCTGCATTTACCTAATCTCCATCCTCTCCTCTCCCTCTCATTGCGACAGGCGCCATCGCTGGTGCTCTCGACGAATCTTGGGTATAGAAAGTCGGTCAGGGCCAGATGGCACTGTGAAGGATACAGTGAGGTATGTCCACTGGTCACTATATCGCTAGCTCACAGTCAACGACGTGAACATAGGTTTAACTATTTGACATGGGGATACGTCGACGGTGGTCACACATGGGGTGTCAATGCGGCTGGTATAGAGAACGACAAGCTGACGCTATGGGATCCAGTGAAGATTCTTGGTGGTGCAGGGTGCATTGCTTAGTGATGGCCATTATTTCTTTTCATCAATGCGTCATACAGTTCCAGCGAGTCTCATCCTATGCAATAAGAATTATATTGGGCAGGCCAGAGCCTTGGACTTTAATCCTCTTCAGACTGACCTTTGTGAGCAGGGACGAGTTCCTTAGCCTCGCTGAAGTGGAGCCTCGTTAACGACTAGAGTTCCAATTCATGCTGTACAACGCGTTGGAGGATGCTTCCTGAGCTTCTCAGTTCCAAAAATGTGCTGTCTTAACATATTTGGTGCCAGCGAGGCTGGAGCGTATCACGAGCATCTCTTCTGAGGAGATGGCCGAGCAAGAGTCGGTGCCGTTGACGGACCCGAAGAACCAGGCAGAATCGTATTATATGGTGTATGCTCTGGTGCTGCAGTCCTTCATCGAGAAGGTCATGGTGTTCCGTTTAGCTATGATGTATGTCGACACTGATTCAAGCAGTAGTCTGATATCAAGATGTTCAAGGCCGTTTCCTCGTCGAATTCCCATTTGTGGCTGCTCTCAGCCGTGGCGCAAGAGTGCTGTTCCACCCTGTGTTCAGTAAGAAATACTCTGCTAGTCAGCTTATTGGACCGAAGAAGTACACAAAGACGCTGTGTAAGATTGACAATATACCTCACGTTGATGCATGCGTTATACCGGTGAGCAGATCGCTATTCATCTTGCACGAAGCCTAATGTTTTTCTTAGCATAATCACTGTGACCAGTACATGTCGTTAGCTTCGGCACCATCTTGCCCTTACTGATCTTATCCTAGACACACACCATCAAGACACTCTCCAAGCGAGATCGTTCTCCTCATATATTCGTGTCACTGGGAAATGAGTGGTATCTGGCGTCCATAGGCATACCCAAGGACCATGTGTATACCCTAACTGGTGGGACATCCAACGCGTAGAAGTATCCAGACATCCTTCAAGTTGTGGCGCGTTGGACCAGGAGAAAGCTCTGGTCGAGCTGGGCTGTCGAGGGAGGAGGTAAGAAGGTCTATTTTGCTGGTGATACCGGCTATCGATCTGTCAGGGATGGGGAGAATGAGGACGAACGCGAGCCGTGGAGATGACTACTTGGACATCAACATCGATGACGGCAGCGACAGGGAGCAAACAGTCTTGATTCTCTCACCGGACATTCTCTGGGCCTTAGATGGTCGCCATGAAGGATCCACTGGGTATGCTATGGTATGTCGCATTAAATATATATTACTGAGCTACTTTTTACTATCGTTGTAGGGCTGACATCACATCCAACACTTGCTTGCTTCAGTCTCGAAGGCACAATTCATCCCTTATCCGACGCTTCTTCAATGCTCACCTGTTCAACCAGCCAAACCAGCGGTGGCCGACAATGGGGGTTCTCATTGCTGCCTCCAACATCGGAGATCGCGTAGACGGGGACAAGCTAGCAACGCAAGTCCTGGTACGGATGTTCGAGCGGCCAGACACTGCGAGCAAGGCGTGCAGCTCCTCGTTGTCGGAGCATGCGAGATAGTAACAGTGAGTAACACATCGTTCTATGCAAGTGAGGTGACTAAGCATTGTCAGGTTTCTTCATGACATCTACGCAGGGGATCAGTGGTAGGCTATTCCGGCAGGAGGTGCTCACGCATTATGTTTTTATCCGACGTCGATGGCGATGACGTATTCGGTCGACATTCAGCACTCAGATTTCTTTTAAAACCTCCAACTTGCAGCGTGATGGCTGGGATGTACGGCGGCCTTCTTCCTGCCAGGATCCCTTACCTCTGAAGGCTGCCACCTTGACCTGGGCACATATCCACTGTATTCTGTATAGATTTGTCAAGTCGTCTAAACTTCGTGCTGGCATTGTCTGTTTCGTTCATCAGCTGCCTGTTACGATTTTTACCCCTATCTCTGACCCTAACCCACGAATCGTCATGTTACCCATCGTCATCAACTGCTATCCACGAATCGGCGCTTAACTCCACTCGCTCGCCTGTTGACCAAACTTCTCACCTCTCGTTCCACCCTATATAGGCTTCTCTTTGAACCTACCATTCGCTAGCTGCTCACCTGTTCACACCGGTCGCTTCTCGTTGAACAAACACTGTAGCCACATAATGGACAACAGTAGCATATGGACTATGTATTTAAGTAGGGCGCTCGCGCTGGTATAAACCAGCTTCGAGCTAAGTTATAAAATACCAACTTACGCTTGACACTCATGCCTTCTTCTTTGAGTCCAAGGACTTAAAACCCTCCCTCATGCTAATAGACGACTTCACTGGGGCTACTCGAACGCGAAGTAACCGGTTGTTTGTTGTTGTTAGGGTCACGTGAAGTTTGGGTCTAACAATTAGCTCGAAGCTTCCCTACCCTCTTTTCTTTACACGCTCGCCGTGAAAGAAAAGACCGTATGCCCTCGCAGAACACAGACCTCGCCCTCTTGACTATCCCCACTGTAATAGGCCTCTTGGCCTTAGGAATCATTACCTGGTACTACTACCAGGTACTCGTCAGCTTTTTCCTCCCCTTCATCCGCCTTTTCCACTGTTTCTATGTCGTCTTCCCGCGCAGGACAGGGCTCGGCCCCGATGTCCAAGGAGCAGGACCGAACCTCCCTCCAGATGCAGAAGTCGAGCAAGACGTGGAAACAGCGACTCAACCCAACTCGCCTCCTCCCCGGACAGCAACGCCCTACCCTGCCCGCTCCCGCACCAGCTCCGTCTCCTCCCACCGATATCCACCGGGGCTGCCTCCAAACCAGCCCCTCCCAGATTCTCCCAGTGATACCACTGCAGGAGATCCTGGAAGCAACGCCGCTATCCGAGCCGCCGCCTTCCGTGCCGAGCTTGCCCAATCCGCTCTGGCCACCCATAGCAGAAGACACCGATGCACAACGATACGTGCGAGAGGTGAGGGCCAGCAACCCGGACGACCCGTTGCAGGACCCTCCGATACACGACGATCCACCGACACCATCCGCCCCCCCAACTACAGCGAGTTATCGCCCTTACCCGGCCAGACGACCATTGCAAGTGAGCTGAACCTCGTCAGGAACATACGCATCGGCGAGCCCCGAGGTCGACCCTGCTGGCCGGCTGAGGAGACCAACTCCAGTACTGACGAGTCCCACCACTTTGCCACCCCCGCTGAATCTGCCCAGCCCCTTGTGGCTACCAACCCAGACCCCTTCGTACCCGCTGACCACCCTCCCCTTTCCAATCATGTCGACGACGACAAGGCCAGCATACACTCCATCGTCGACAAACCCTGAGCCTCTACCAGTGCCATCCCCCCGAGTCCCCCTCCCACTAGCACTGACCCCGGTAATGGGCGAGCATCCGTTCCCCCTACCGACGAGCCAACCTCTGACCCCGGAAGCCCATGATTCATGGGGGACCCCACCGAGGGGCTCTTCCTCGGGTTCCCCTCGTCCCGAGTTGACCTCACCGATTCCGAGTAGGCCGGAACAACCCAGGTGGGACATGGTGGAAGTATACATACAGAATGCCCCGCCAATAGTAGTAGCAGACTTACCTATACCAAAAACGATGGAAGAAATGTGGAAAGCTTATCTTGATATTACCGTAGCCGAATACCAGCGCCTGAAGAAGTACAACAACTCCCAGCCGATTGGCGCATGCATCACATTCCGAGATCAGGAGATTAGGACCCAAAACCTAATCAACCAAGCCAAGGAACGGGCCGCCGCCGCAGTCAATACAAACGAAGAAATCCCTTTCCAGATCACCCTCACTGCCGTGGCAGACTCCACAACCGCTGGACCCTCCCAGACCCAACCCCCTGCCCAGGCCCAGATAAACCCGAAGAAGCCAGAAAAGAAGCCATCGGGGTCTATCGGAGAATGGGAACAGGATCAGATCAACCAGGCCAACATCAAAAAGGCCCGAGAAGAGCTGCATGCTGCCCTCGCCAAAGCCACCAAAACCTGGGCAGCCCCGGGCTGGGTCCCGGGCGACACCCCTGGCAGCTCCCCCCACCCATCCACACGAGACGAGTTAGCCTCCCTCCCTGGCCCCCCCGGTGGACCACCCGACTGGCCCAACGACAACCCGGCCCCCGAAATGGTGGCCAGCGACCTCCGCCTAAACGTCAAACCCACCCTCGTTAAAGAACCGGACCCCTTCAGAGGGGACGCCGATGACCTCTGACGCTTTATCAACGACTGCGAACTGTACTTCCAAACATTCGCAGGCTTCTTCTCCAAAGGAGGCAAGATCGTCTTCGCCATATCACACATGGCCGGCCGTGCAAAGAACTGGTGGGTCAGCATCCAGGAACAACTATATTCCCGCTCCCGCTTCCACCACCGATTTCCCCACTGGCTCGATTTTAAAGCCGCCCTTAAATCCCAATTTGGGGATCCCGCCATAAAAGAGAAACACCACAAGGCGATGACAGAGCTTAGGTGGAATATTGGCGTTGAAACAGCTGCAGAATACTTCTTAAAGTTGGAAGATCTCGGGAGGAAGGCCGAACTAATTCATGACGTGGGAGAGCGAGGACAGATGACGATGGCACTCAAGATGGGGGTACCCAAGTCAGTACAGAACAGAATCACCGACATGGGAATCCTAATACCCGATGGGTACTTCGACTGGAAGAAACGCGTCATTGAAGGAGATGAGTCCCGACAACGGTCAAAAGTCATCGACGACATGATCACCTACCCCGCCAGGACTGCCCCGTCTACGACTGGAAACGCCCCGGCAACGACACCCGCAACCACTGACAAGCGGACTGGGACAGGGACAACCTATGGCGGACGAGGACAACCTATGGATGTGGACTGAGTTAGGGCCCGCAATAACGGCCTATGCTATAATTGTAATGAGAAGGGGCACTTCGCACGAGACTGCCCGAAACCGAAGAAGCCATTCAACCGACCGCCACGCTTGAAAGCGCAGATTCGGGCCGTTATCGAGCGACTCGAAAACGAATATTCCATCACAGAGGAGAAGACGCCCTTGACTAGCGGAATTGAGGAGGTAAAAGATTAGGCCGGCAGGTGAGCAATTCCACCCGACCGGCCATGGACGAAATTAGTTCTAGTACATCATTGTCTACATGTAATAGTACTTATGCACCGCCTGCAGTCATGCATCCGAATATACCCGACTCGACCCAGAACTCAGAAGAATCGCAGAAGGGGCGGCCACGGCCGGAGCCGAGGAAGCGTGCCACGACCGTCACAGGGACCGTACCAACGCCCTCGGAAGAAGCCAAGTGGCCGACCCCTAGGGGCGCGGTTGTGGAAACCCCCACCACGGCAGAAGACTTAGCTTGGGAGCCCCAACCATTGGTCGCAAACGTCCCAGCAAGCAAGTACAAGACCGCTACCTCGCCTAGCGAAGGGGGCCAAACGGGGGCCTGCATGCCCCATACAGCAGCACCCACCATTTTGAGGGTGTCAATGCCGGCACCACACTTCCCCTACCACGTCGACCAGAGTGGCAACTGGACCATGCAGCCCTGGGACCGATGCACCGGTAACATCATAGGACTCATAAGCGACGACCACCCACCTGAGCCGGAACCCTCCCCCAAATACCCACACAACCCAGCAGAATGGCTCAAACCTTGGAGCGCCGAGTGGACCTGGCGAAACCTCTACGCCCCGCTCCCGGCGGCCAAGGGCACCCTCTTCAGCTGGATCCACAAGACCCGTCAGCAGGAGGTAACCGACGACCTCATCCAGCAACTCCAGAAGTCGGACAGGTCAACCGCACTCAAGTGGCTGGAGGAACTTAGAAACCCTCGTCGATTCATCTACACTGCTCGGACCCGGGGAAAGGACCTAGTCACCATGGTGCAGCTAGAGACGTTAGAATGACCACAGAGCCTACAGGCCACCGCCCTCATTGACAGCGGGTGCACCGGGAGCTCAATCAATCGGGCCTTCGTAGATAAGCACCACCTAGTCACCCGACCCACCGCGCACCCAATCCTGGTCTTCAACGCAGATGGAACTTGAAACCGGTGATGAGCCTCAGGGCTCTGTACGCTCCAATTTCGCGGATTTATCCCTTTAGTGGACTTTCAGCAAACCAATCATTCCACACAAGCCCATATATACTTTATAGGGCTTTTCCGACGCTTTCCCGATGCCAATACCTCAGCAATACCCCAACAACTCCAATTTTGACCTAGAGCCGCGGATTTAGCGCTGCCATTACCACAATAGGACCTAGAGCGCATTGCCGACATCTCCAGCATTGCTGCATCAAAGTGCGCAGGTGCAGCCACGTGAGCGGAGCTTCTCGACATTGATCCGGTGATCATAGGGGCTTCATCACAGCAATTTGATGATTTCCGCAGCACGAACACCCTTTGGCGACTTCGGAATTAATTGGTTATTGCTGTATAACCATGAGACATCGACACACACGATACTTTGGTGGTACTCAGTCATTTCCAATGAGTATTCTCAACTCCGACACTATGAATAAGGCATAGTCTAAGGCCGGAACTACGAAAATCAAAGGCGCAGACACGAATAAGACAACACACAAGACCTGCTGTATAGTCAGAAGGACAGAAACACATATGCTAATGTATAGCCCTTCAGATATACCACAAGGACGCCATTTTATTTATATCTTACTATATAAACACGGTAATTTCATACTGTACACCAGTTACTCTCTCTATTCCATTACCCCACATACACACATTGACTTGTTTTACCTCAGTAACTCACCCAGCTTTGACAATACCAATAGTACACGTTTAATAGCGATTTCGTTCACCACAAAGCCGAGCTTGACGTAGTTAAAGCTGAGACGCTTCACCATCATCCATCGACTTAAAACCTTGACTCTCGTCATTGTTTTACTTCATTACTGGCATTTGCTCAGTGTTAGTAAGTGATAACCGTGCAGTACTCACCTCTTTTAGTTTTATAGGAAAGAATTAGCTTCAATTTCACAAGATCAGATTAGTTTTTAACAGTTTCAATTTCACAAGACATTAGCGAACCCATTTGGGCATCAAGAGCAGACGAATAGTATTGGATAGTTATAGGGCAGCTCTATTGCGAGTGTTGCAAGGATAGGTTTTGAACAGATTTAGTATTGACAGATTGACAGATATAGGGCAGCTCTATTGTGAGCTTCGCAGGAAATAGTATTGACCAGTTATAGGAATTGATTTGACAAGAGATAGGACCGGACAAAGGAAACAAAGTATAGTTTGACAGAGATTGACAGTTTATAGGAATTAGGATGAACAGAATCGTCACAGATAAAGCCGAGACATAAACAGATAAAGCCGAGGAGACCAGAAATAAAGACAAGACCCGCTATTGCACCGCCATAGCCACAGAAACATCAACACAGACCCATACCGAGACGATTAGGAGCTCATTTAATACCGACATAATACCGCCAGACGTTTTACACATCCCAGTTTCTTTCCCATCCAGTTTCCCAGTTTTACGGCACACACCAGACCAGATAACAGAGACCAAAGGCGACTCAGAGCATCGGAATCTGTAGTAACTTCTCATGAGACTAGAGAGAAGTCCCCAACCAAAGACGACAAGCCAGTCAACGTAGGACAGCCTGATTCGTCCAGTACAGAATACGTATAGTGTTTTGTCAGTGGAATCGACACGAGTACGGAGGTACTCAGAAAGCTCGCGCACAAACAAACAACACACCCGAGGAGTGACTTACAAACAAAACTAGTTGTTCTGTAATACCGACACAAGGCCGAGACACCACTATTTCCATTTTGGTTCTTCGCACTGCAATATTCCAGAAGTATCTGACAACTATTCACCAGTTTACGTTCGGAGATCACTAAACCATTTGACCACCTCATCATTTTGGAGCCCACCGCGAGGGTTTTCTATTTTTAATCAACAAATCGACATAACATCTTTCGTATTCACCAAATTCTATCTTCATCGTCATTCGTAGCAGGTCCCACTTGCTTCGAATCACAACCCATTCATCATTTCTCGTAATTTCGAAAGAACCACACAGTATAATCCACCAGCAGGATGTCGTCTCAGAAATACAGCAGCGAGACAACAGTTACAAGAAGCTACAGCACATTTACCCCCATCAGAATCATCGTCTACAGAACCCACAGAAACACCAGATTCTCAGATCACAAGCCCAATACCAAGAGGCTTTATAGAATCACCACTTTCTCCAGTCCCACCGGAATTAGACATCTCCACAGGAGAACCACCGTCTTTTTCAGATCCAGAAGATATCGATGAAGCACAGATCCATAAGGAACTATTAAGTTCTGATTACAGAACAGCACCAGCTTCACCACACATAGAAGAATCAGTTTTTGGAGGATACCGAGTTGAATCCTCATCGTTTAGCGAATACCGAGGACCAGTTTCAGCTTCCAGCGAAGAAGTACCATTAGGAACAGCATCCACTGTTGTTAAAGAAGAATCGTTCGATCACAGTTCGCTATTAGAACCACCCAGTCAACCAGGTTCACCACAGTTCACATCGTTTTCTACCATCTTAAATCCGATCATCCTAAATCCGTTACCCCCACCGAAAAAGAAATCGAATCCAGTTAATACTGCAGCAGCTACATCATCTACAATGTCAACAGCAGCTATCACATCTATGCCATTCAGAAAGGAGAAGAGTGCTCCTAGTGTTATAATCCCCTGATTTAGCATCTAAAACCACCCCAAATGGCATCGACTGCGTGGCCTCCCTTGTTCCCCGGCTCGACATGATGAACAGAGGAGAATTGTTCTCTGATATCGGGGGAGCAACCATGCAGCTTTTTTGTTCCAGCCGGGGGAGTATTTGTTGATGCCAGATGATGCCAGTATGGGGTGTTTGGAAACGCACTGTGGGCGCTGCGTGGGAGGGTGTAGTTGTTGTACAGAGACAATTTTGGCGTCCCTTTGTAGCCCTAGTGCTATAATCCCTGGATTTAGCATCTAAAACCACCCCAAACGGTGTCGACTGCGTGGCCTCCCTTGTTCTCCGGCCCGACACGATGAACAGAGGAGAATTGTTCGTCAATATGAGGACAATAACCACGCAGCTTTTTTGTTTCAGCCGGGGGAGTATTCATCGATGCCTGATGATGCCGGTATGGGGTGTTTAGAAATGCACTGTTGGGGCTGCGTGGGAGGGCGTAGTTCTCGTACAGAGACGGCTTTGGTGCCCATTTGTAGCCCTTGAAAATAGGAACAATTGGGCACCAACTCCGAGCCAGTCCGGGTACCATGGCAGGCCACGCAGTTGAAATACTCGAAAAATGGGGATGGAGGAGGAGAAGTGGTTGTAGCTCGTCCTGTTTTGGTAGTATGTCTCAGTTGTCGTTGCATGTGATATTACTAGGACATGAGACGTCTTCCTTTCTATTTTTAGTCCTTACACTATTCTTGTTGCAACCACTTGTGAGTTCTGTGTTGCTGGAGGAAGAACGCGAAGAAGGATTGGAGACTCGGCCCAAATGCCTTAGTCTTCAAGGCATGCCCTCTGACCATCTCCACAACCTCCTACGCCACCTACGTCTCTAAGAAGGCAACCATTGACGCGCGCAAGTCCTCAAATCACAGCAGAATCATCATGTCCGATGCACAAAAGACTCACTTCCCCTTTCAGTCGTCTTTGTACAACCAAGTCTTGTACAGCTGCATAAACTTAGCGCTGCACGCTGGAAAAAGGAATGAGAACTTTGACGTCTACTTATTCTATCCAGCCATCAGTCATGCTCTTACTTATTTGCGGCAAATGTGCCCTCGCTCACACATACTACTACCTCGAGCACCCTACATCCAGGTACACTGGCTCCCACCCCATCCTTTGTGTACCTCGCTCACCGGCCGATAGTCAGATATAGACCAAGTAAAATATATCAAAAAAATCCAAATTCTCCATATAAGAACTAGAAGTACCATTTAAGATAATCAATATTTGTTGAAAAATCCAATACCTTTCGACGGCACATACAAACTTGGTGCATGTGCAGATGACTACGGACCTCATCCCTATTATCTATAGGCCATCAGGCAAAGGCATCAATAAAATCTGGCGAACACATCACTCACATAATTCCCATAATCGTTGAAAGACGTCATGACTAAACTGCGAATGTACGTTAGTTGACAATTCAATGCGGAAAAATTGTATGCGCACTAAAGACGAACTTTCAGACCAAAACCATGAGCTAGACCTGGTAAAAACAGATAAGCAAACATGGAGAAAAGACAATCAATGTTTCTACTCACCCCCAACTCTCAATGGACACCTCACGAAGAACAATGATGGTCAATAATCTTGGTGCAGGTCCACAGCACCCTCCATGGCACCCTTTAAAGCCACCACCTTTGCGACAAATGAGAATTGACTCCTAGTCGTGCTATTAGTAACTTTCAAGTTAGGCCCAGGTTGCGGCTCACTGTTAGACTGTAGGGGCTGAAAATGTGTGACTAATCGGAAAAAGTACAATCGGCCATGTACATTATGGCATGGTAGACGACGACACCTGCACAGAGAACGTAGGCAGCAGCCATCACGCGTGCTGAAGTCAGCTAGACAAACCAAGAGAACGTTGAGTTTATGACATAAAGGAGAGGCCCTAACTCAGCCTTAATATGGCACATCAGTACAGCGTATTAGAAACTGATCATTCCACTGATGCATTTGCATCAGTGGATGGGACAACAATCACAAACAAGTTAGACCAGACTATAGCCCCTTGTCAACGTAATGGCATTAGCAAGAGGGGGCACAGAAATCCCGGGAACAACAACAACGAACATGTAGTGTCTCAAGACGTCCGGTACATCTGAGTCTGACATATAGGAAACTGGAAGTTCCCTGGAAGTAATTCAAATTTCAATACGCAACAACAAATAAGACAATGGTGTTGCTTTCACCTGATGAACTCTTTATAGAGCGGGTCCAGGATTCATGTGTTACGATACCCTTTTCCCACCTAATATCGGGCCTGATGGTAGCTAAAGACTGAAATGTGGCGCTGAATGCGCAGCTTCAGGGCAGGCAGCACCGACAGCGGTACTATCAACTTCAGTCGAAGATGAGTGAAAGATCACAAGGAATGTGGCGATATTCGTTGTGTGTAACGACCTCGAAGATCGATAAGACAGCTGTGGTGAGCAACGTCGTATTTGACTCCTCTGAGGTTCAGGCAATAAACAGGGAGGACGCGGTGCTGTCAAGATTAGGAATGTGGATGCGAAAGAGGTCGTGAAGATGAGAGAGGGAAGGATGGAATGCACCGAGATTAGATAGTGTCGAGGACAAGTATGGTGTCAATGATGACACAGATGTCATATAACACGTCATGTACGATGCCAACAATGTTGAGGTGCTGGTGCTGCTAGCAGTTCTGGGGATTAGTGAAAAAAATAAGGTCGAAGAGGTTTCAGCAACGTACAGGCGAGATGCGCCTTGAGGTTATCTGCTCCTTCCTCAGATCTTTCTGGCAGGTACGGCATTATAGCATATTGCCATTTCCCCCAATACAATGACAGCCGCCTATTCGTCTTGAGGACAGGCCCATACCAGCAGGGGCTTCCGCCAGGTATAGATTATGCGAGGATTCGAAAGTTGAAGAAGTCGCTGTCATTGTGGGAACGATCAGAACGAAGACTTCGACGAAGGAGATGAAAGCCGAAAAGCACTGAATGTAAACAATGAACAGCAGCAAAGGGGGGGGAGGCAGAGTCAAGCTGGCGAAAGCGAATGTCGTCGTCATGGAACATTCTCGGATAGAGACATTGATGCTCTGAGTTCCGAAAGGGAAAGGTCGTCACTGAGACAATGTTAAGTATCAAAACTGAGCCGAACGAAAGGAGAACAGTGTCAAACGCACCTCTCGCACTCAGCGGCATTTTCTGAAAGGGATTAAATAACAGTGGTCAAGAGTGAACTGTTGTCAAAAGTTATCAAAAGCATATCGAAGAGCAAGAAGGAGAATTATAACCTGGGCGTCAATAGGTAGGCAAGACAAATGCTCACTAGAATTGATGTCTGAACACCCTTTCCGCCTCTCACTTGCCACTTTCGACCAGGGTTATGTCTCGTCAACTGCCCCGCCACGTTCCCAGCCCGAAAATATCGTGAATTCACCTGTTCCTCCCATTCCAGTCCGTACATTGGCAGGCAGTCCGTCGATAACTGTCCTCATGCTTCAATGAGTCCTTGATGGAAGTGCAGCAAGCAATGATAGTACCACATCATCAGTATCCCTTGGACGACATGATGAGAGGGAGGTACGAAAGAAATTATTGGGGATTGACGGCCCGGGCTTATGTTACCCAAACGTGGCCATTTTCGACAGCGAACCCAAAGCGAACCAAACATCTGCTAGTCCGACAACTCTGCAGATGCCCGCTGAATTTCTTGTTCTTCTGAAACATTGGCTGTTCTCTTCTCCAGGTCATCTTCTCCCACGCTTAATGAAAGCACCCTCGAAAACAAAGTAGTCTCCGCCAGCATCTGAACCATAATGCCTAGTACGTCTTTATCATTGGCTCTAATTTATTGCGCGATGTTCAGCTAAAATTAAAATTAGGAACCTTAGAAGAAGATGCCATACATTCTAGTGCAACATATTCACATTCCCAATGGTCGTTCATGTGCAAGACTGGGCCCTGGCTTTATACAGACGACCTTCAGATTCGAAGATCACCTGATGTTTGTTTTCAGTCAAAGAAGTAGAAATCTTCGTGCCAGATGGATATCAAATCTCCCGTAACTCACAGCATAATATCCTCTGCAGGTCTACTTTTCATGACGTTTCTAGCTTCAGCGACAGGTACTTTTGTACTACGATTGACGCCATCGGGCCGAATGGTAATATTGTCCCCCTCAAACACTATTGTTGGTTAGATCTGTCCCATGTGGAGCGCCATGCCATCACGGATATTTTGGATCATGGTATGGATTTTAGAACTTCAGGTCGGGAGTGCGACGGCGCGCATACTTGGGTGAGCCGTCCTTCACGGTTCACATATTCTTACTCACGTCCATCCTAAGTGCCATTTCTTCCTCACTTTCACCAGAGGTGAATTCCCACAGAGTGCGAGAAATTCTTTCCCTCGAGAGGATGGGAGAACAACAACGACCTGTACAGAAGCGTGGATCTCGAATCACCAAGGTCCGCCAGCAAGACATGCATTCCAAGTTAGCAAAGCGAACTCACAATAATCGGCTGCAAGCCATGTCTCTGACCCAGTCGTTCGAACTTTTCAATATGCGATGATCTTGATTCTACCGAGACACTCGTCGACGGTCTTTTGCAGTTCCATTCGTACGACTCTGCTGCTACCTTTCCATTGTGGCATTTACACTCTCCCACAACAAAATCTGATGCCCATGCTCGATGAATCAGCCATCATCTTTGGCTCTCACCATGACTACGAGACGAGACACATTAGCTGAAAGTATGGATTACCGTCATTATATGTCTGCGAGTTATCGTGCGTGTTCTTGCTTGATTTTGATTGATCTTGTATTGATTTTCTCATGGTTAGGGAAGTCGCTCGTCGAGGGACTCGTGGTGTTGGGCTGTATTGATTTGGTGGCGGATGCCACAGCGGTCAATGTCTAAATCGTTTGCGAAATCATGCATAGTACTCTGGTGCTGGCAAGATCTTTTTCTGGAGAAATTTCACACCGAAAGCCCACTCTATTCGACGTCATACCTGCTCACCCTCCATATCATCCGCTTAACAGTCTTCTCAGACGGCTATCATATACGAAGCTGACGAACCAGGTGAAGGATGTAACATCTCGTACTCTAAGCTCCTCCGACAAGTTTGCTCTGTTGCAAATGTTCTCAAATCCTTTGGCGTCAAGAAAAGCAACACCGTATCCATCTATCTCCCCATGACCTGGCAAGCTATCGCCGCTTTCCTCACTTGCGCACATATCGGCGCCATTCACTCCGTCATTTTCGCTAGTTTCTCTACAGAATTCCTTCGTGACCGTGTTCAAGACTGTCGCTCGCATGTCTTGATTACCAGTGACGAGGGAAAGTGTGGTGGCAAGACCATTGATACCAAGGCTATCATCGACGCTCCGTTGAAGCAGTTCCCCGACGTTTAGCACGTCGCCTTCATTCAAGGTCGTGACAAGTGGTGGCACGATGACATTGCAAAAGTCCCTAACTATTGCCCTCATGAAGTCATGTCCAGCCCAAGAGAGCACATCTCCATTCACTAGTGGTATGTCTACCAGCTTGACGACACCAAGCTCTACTTCATCAACCTCATCGACGTCCTCCATGTACGTAGTTCACGCCTCTTTCACACAGAGTTCGACTCACGATTCCCCAGACGGACCAGCAGCACCAGTCCAACCATCTCAACACCGTCGAGGTCGAAGTCGACATCCTCCACGACATCCACGGCACCATCGACATCGTCCTCTATCCTGACCGTTGTCTCGATGTCTTCCTTCCCTCCTTCAACGACGACGTCCTCTATCTCATCCATGACCTCCGTTACTGACACCACGACGTCCCCCCCCTTACCTCGATCTCCGATGAATCAAGCACGACGTCCCTCACTACAATCGTGGCATCCGTCTCCGGCCAGCTCAAGACATACGCGACGAATATGCCCATATCGTTTGCCACTTCCGAGTCGAGCTCAAGTGACGTAAATCGTTCTACCCTTATTGCCGGCATCAACACTGCTGCTGTCGTGCTTGCAGCCCTCGCCCTCGGTGCCGTTTTCATTTACAAACGTTCCCAGAAACGGCGCATCGGTTTCATGGAGACTATCAAGCGTATCAGGCGGGAAGGCAAAGGTACAGGTGCCGTCGGGCTGCTTGATGACGAGTTTGAGGATACAACTCATCAGCGGTATACGGATTTGCCGAATACACCTTTGTCCATACCTCACTCAATGCCGCATCCCTCTCCTCCCCCTTCTGAACCTTCAAATTTATTCCACAGCCTCTCTTGTTTGTGCTGACTCAGGAAGCCTGTTCCGGGATGAGGTATGGCTGCCGCCACATGAAAGCAGCGACCATTCTCGCGAGCCTATCATCGAGGAGGATCCTTTCAGGGCTATCATACCCTCGCCTCTCCCCCCTGGAGCTGCCCAGCCCAAAAGTCAAGTCCGCTGCGAGGGGACTAGGCCTTTCCCTTCTTTTCAGGCTACCGCATGGACTCATTCATACTCACGATTACATCGCTAACTACATCTCCCTTGGATCATGTAATCTATTGTTCTGTTGGGTACCATGATGGTGTTCGAAATAAACTACTGCTCCTTTCCTCCCTTGGCTGCTCCCGGTCGTCGAACTCTGATCCTCAAGTGCTAATATACTGCTGAAGGCCCACGGGCTGAGTGTTCTATATCTCGCTGCCCTTTCCTACGACCGCTCGCCATATAGACTGTCAGATACCCGCGCCAGGTAACAGTGCGGAGGGTACCACATGTGTCGGGGGTAAGTATTTCAGGTGCATCATTCCAGCACGGTCTTTGGATATCGACCACTGAAGGCTCATTGGCTGAGTGTCTAATCTCGCTGTCCTTTCTTACGAACGCTCACCATATAGATTCCCATACTCAGCGCTGACTAACTATGTAGCTTTCTCTGTCAATCCCATTCTAATCGACGGTATGGTCAGTCATGAATGTTTGATGCTCGGCTGAGCCCTGGCTAGGTGAATTGCATCAAGATACGGTCACTACTTGCAAGACCTCCGACAGCTGCTTTGGATGGCGTTTACGTCAAGTCTTTTATCACAATCCGCAAGCCGATTGGGATCAAATTTAGGTTATCGAACGCCAATAACGGACGTGCCAAACTTTTAGATGGTAAGACGATGGTACTGTTCCGCTACCGAAGACAGGACGGGGCAGTTGTCAGCCCAACCACGAAACAAGGAAGCATTACGGCATGAACTGTAGAAGGTAAGTCGTGTTGATATCCCTCGTGTGCCTATGCTTAACTTTGAAAGGGGATCAATCTTCTGTTTCTTCGCCAAACATAGTCCGCATATGCGAAGAGTGGTTATATGACTCTAATTTGGCATAACCGCTGCCATATGTACAGGTACGTGAGGTGACGAGTGGCCATGCACCTGGAACGAATGTGCTGAGATTTTCTCACAGCTAGAACTGATTCACTGATAACGATTCTGACATACTGTGCAGCAAACGCGATTGCCCCGATGATGTCTAGCTTGCATCACGGAAACTGACCACTTCGTAGCATGCGAGGCTTGACGTACGGAAGGTCCTGAGCGAGCTGAGCAAAATGCCCTTTTTCATCCAGTTCAAGAGCCCCAAGCAATCCTTCGGCTTGGGGCGGTTCACGATGGCGAGCAATGGCGAGCAGCCTCATAGCGAGAAGGTGAGGGGAATTCATTTATGGATTCCTGTTATTACACCCACAGCTCAGTTGTATATGTTCCAGCGATCATCACAGCCGACAGCACTGTCACTCGAGACTGGTAATCTGCCGAAAAGATCTCAGGCAGAGAGTGGTGGCAGTTCGAACTCTACCTCAATGCAACAGCAGTGACGTTGAACCCGGAGTCTCCAGTATAAGTAAGTAAAACCCTGGAGTCTCAAGTGGATCCACTGCCCGGTCGAGGTCCGTGTCGTGCAATTTCTTAGCAAAATAGTTGACTGATTTGACGTACAGATGCTACGCGCCACCTTACACTGCGACAAGCGGTAACCTTGTTCCCCAGTCCTGGATATTTCTACCAGCCAGATCTTCGACCTCTTTTACAATGAGATACTTTGGTGTCATTAATATTAGTTTCATCAGATTCTAATTAATGGGTCAAGTTATATCTGCTTAACCTTGATATAACCGATTTAACACAATGGATGATCCGCCGATAGAGTAGTATACTGTCATGTCCTTCAAACCCTGACCGATGACGAGAAAAGACAGTTTCGATAACTGATATGAATGTTGGAACAGAACACAATTTCGGATGAGGTAGCGTATGGCCTGTCATTCGTATAGCCGTTCGAGGACACCTGATAGAACCGTAGTTAGATTAACATGGAGGTATAGACAATCAACATACCTTCAATACTGTATAACATTGTACACCAAGCAGAGGAACTTAAACTGGACGTCATTGGGGCTCCCATGACTGGGAAGATGGCAATTCCAATATGAATTGGCAAAGGAGGGCGAGGGACTGGTGTGAAGGCTGTAAGAGGCATGTTTGACTATGCTAAAAAGACTTTATTCCGAGCGGCGTACCTGCCAGGGATCTGTCACGTAAACATCAACAAACAGGTTACGACGACGTTGAACCATCTTGTTCGAAAGACTCTAGCGCTTGCTGTCACGGTCTGAAAGGTGTTAGAGCCAGTGCTGGGGTGCGAAATGAAATTCACGTATGAAGACCAATCTGCAATGGATAAGTCAGGCAACAAAAAAGGAGGATAACAAGAAGACTCACAGTATGCGCCAAGTGGACAACGAGATGAGTCGACGACCAGGTTGTCTCCATCATTGTAACATTTGCTGCATCATCGCCATTCATGGCTTTGTATATACTCGTGAGATGAAGGCATTGAATGACGGTAGCAATTGACAGCTTCTTCAAGAAAGACTAACCCAGACAGATGGCCACCTAGTGCTATAATCCCTGGATTTAGCATCTAAATACACCCCAAATGGCATTGACTGCGTGGCCTCCCTCGTTCTCCGGCTTCATTCGATGAATAGAGGAGAATTGTTCATCAATATCGGGAGAACAACCACGCAGCTTTTTCGTTCCAGCCGGTGGGGTATTTGTCGATGCCAGATGATGCCGGTATGGGGTGTTTGGAAACGCACTGTGGGGGCTGCATGGGATGGTGTGGTTGTCATGCAGAGATGGTTTTGGTGTCCAATTGTAGCTATTGAAAATGGAAACAATTGGATACCAACTCCGAGCCAGTCTGGTCCCTACCTCGTCCCACGCAGTCGAAATACCATGGAAATGGGGATGGAGGAGCACATCCAACGATCAGGGGTTGTCTCTTTTGGGAAACATGTCTCAGATGCCCACCCATGTGATTTTCTGATTATACTATTCTTGTCACAACAACTGAATCGGCCACTCACTTGAATCCCAACTTGATACATGCACAATACATGCATACCAGCCATTATCCAGCTCACCTAATGAAAAACACCTCCTAAATGTGTGTTTCAAGTATACTCAACCTACTAATGCACCATGTATGCATCTTATATGCTAAAGTATCTGGTTGTACACTACTATAGGTGCATATATGCATGTTTTCGATCTCTCCTAGATTCCAGTTCACAATAACATGCAGTCTTCTTAGTATGAAGATTAACTCTCTCAAGTCAACATGAATGATCATAGGTAATGTATATTTGCCATCCCTTCTAAAGTAGGGCAGTGTGCTGTGTCAAATCAAAGTTAATCATGTGATATGCACCGATTCCTTGGTGTCGGTGGATTTCAGAGTTGGGGTGGGTGGGCCATAGGCCTGCCTTTGTGTAGTCCACCTTGTGTCAAACAGATACACACCATTATCTGCAGCCTATACTCACATACAATTAGTGTTCTTGAGTCCACTCCTTTTCATCAGTCTTTGACAAAACACAAGGTATCGCATATGTGTTGTATCAAACTGAAGGTATAGGTAAACAAGCAGGTTGCTTGTTTACTCTTTGTTTAACTGTAGCCCTAACATGTGACTCGACTTCCTTGTTTCTTGTAGGACCAAGGGCGCAATTTGAGGAAAGAAATCATCCTTAAGAATGAAGATGACGGTAAGAAGCAACATACATCGACACAGTGTAGCAGGTATTCAGATTGGAGATACCTCTTTACATGCACTCATGCATTGTTCATGCATATTGAAGTTGGCTAGACAAAAGAAGAGAACATTGAGTTTATGGCACAAGAGAGAAGCACTAACCCAGCCTCAATGTGCCACATTGGTACAGCGTGTTACAAACCGATCATTCCACCAATGCAAATGCATCG
>JANDKJ010000174.1:0-22283 GCA_028551335.1 Armillaria sp. CMW 4456
ACCATTTTATAGTATCAAAGTATGGATTTTCAAGTCTGGCAGCATTTATGTGAAATATTGCATGGCTATACTGGTTCACAATAGTTAATTCATCCAGTTGAATATTTTGATTTATACTGAATTAATAATAAAGTAGAATTTGCTTGTCTACAAGTCTGAGTTCCCTTATGTCTGTATAACAATGAATTCCATGGCTCAAGACAAAACATAGGCTATCTATAACAGTATCTCCCATTTCTGAAGATGCATTGAACCATTGGATAGAATCAAATGGAATGGCTAGAAGTTGAGCACACTTTTTAGTATACCAAGCACCAATTTGGAATTTTGGATTTTGCAGTAATGATGCTGCAATAGTGAGTTCTCCATATTCTAATTCATGATCTGCAATTGCAAACATCTTTTTATCCAGACAAAATATGTTGAAACAATAAAAGCTAGTGGTTCCCCAGTGGAGCTCATCACCTGGATAAGGTGCATCATGATTCAACCTCATTTCAGCTGCATATTGTAAGAATTCACCAATACTAGTTGAAGACCAGTTCAAATCCACTTCTTGATGTAATACAAAGTTGGAATAACTTGTCTCTAGATATCCAAACACTTTCTTAGCTTTGTCTGCCCAACAAAACCAAGGTTCTCCATTGCAATTCATTCTAGATGCATCCTTTTCAGTCCACTGAAGTCTGAAATTCTCAATTCCAGGAATAGGTAATTTCTCATTGCATTTAAGATGACCAAATTCTCTAAGAAATGCTTCTAAGTCATTTAACTCAGCTTTATGTTCAGGTTCTGAAACATTTACAAGATCAGACATACTTTCATCATCTGAATCCTGATTCTATGAGTGAATTTCATCTTTCTCAGATATGTACATCATTCTGAAAGAAATATGATCTGCTGGTTCAGTTGTTTCAGTAAGCTCTTGAAGACTTTCTTTAGCCAAGGCATAATATATTCTATGTGCAGAGAATCCAAGAGGTCCATTATTGCTATTGGACTTCACTGTATTATTGTGAGGACAGTTCCAAACAATATGTTCAACTTCTTCACAATTAAAGCACTTATTAACCACAACTAATTCCTCCTTTTTACTATCTGGAATCTTCTTGCTTGGTCCAGACAATGTTGAAGGCTTGTTTCCACCTTCTTTGCACCCTCCAGATGAAGGTTTGCTGCTTGAATTCCCCTTGGATGGCCAATGAGACTGATTCAAGTTCACAGAGTTTCCATTTGATGTAGAATCACCATTTTGAGGCTTCTTATGCTGAGAATAGCCTTTCCCATTATTGTTAGGTGGCTTATTCTGCTTAGATGAGTTTTCACTGTTCTCATTACCTCCTTGAGAAGATTTCTTGTCCTTACTGTGAGGTGCAGCTTCAAGGTCAGCCATTTCAATGAGTTCAGCTTCTTCAACAATGCATTGCCAGTTATTGACTTCTTTATTCAATTTGGCATGATGAAGTTTACATTGCATTTCCTTTCAGAAGCCATCCCAAAGCTTGATAACTCATTTGCATTTGCTGGTTACACCAACAAGTCCATACAAGGTTTCAAGCTCATATACATATTCTGAGACAGTATGGTCATTCTGATAACACCTCTTTATCTTTTCATGTTGCTGACTGCAATAGTTTAGAGGGAAACATGCATTGAATATGCCTTGCAAAAATTCAAGCAGTATCCAGTCTGCATGATTTTTTGAAACCTTCTGAATGAAATACAAAAGAGCTTTATTCTTGAGATAATGCAACACTAAGAACACTTGTTCATCCATAGAAATATAACCTTCTTTGCAGAATTAAGTCAATTCTATTGCTTCACAATGGAATCTCTCTCTATCTGCTATCCCATCATATGGAGTTGAAGAAATAGGTCAGATAATTCATTTTCAACTGAATCTATGCCTTCTATGGCAATGTCCATGACATTGACAAGATCCATGCCTTCTGTGGTGATGCTGATGATGATAACCATGGTGAGATGATCCTGTAGAGAAATCTGAGTTGGTAGATGATTCCAATGATGATCCACTACTAGAACTGGAATTTTCATCTAAGGAGTCACTATCTGTTGAAGAAGAGTAGTGATAATCTGAATCTGAGTCTGACTCATCACTGGAAGATGAATCTGAGCTAGAAGATGATGAATCAGAAGGACTAGTATAATGCTTAGCCTTTCTCTTCTCACTCTTCTTCTTATTCAGTTTCTTTTTGCATTCTGGTGAAAAATTCTTCTTTCTAGAGTGCTTCTTCTTAAATTTACTAACTTGCAAAACATTGGCTAAGAAACTATCCCCTGGATTTTGATCCATAGAATGAGTTGAACTGTGTCTACTACCATGATGACTACTGGAAGAAGCCTTAGATTTGCCTCTGACAACCTCTGCAATATGATGGTCAAAAGCACTAGCTAAAGGCTCAAGTTCATGAACATCTTTAGGCTTGGAAGTCTTTTTCTTCGACTTCTTCAACCTCTTCTGAGGCTTTATGACTTCAGGTTTGTTGAAATCTTCATCAGAAGTTTCTTCAATGTTAAGACTATCATAATGACCCATTCTATCAGTTATTTTCATAGTCCTTGAAGTCTTAGACTTGCTTAAGGCCATGGCTTTTTTCAATGAATTTTTAACCATTGTAAAACCATCATTATCTGCCTCAGAGTCAGTCTGATTGCCCTCAATGGATTCATGCATTTCATCATGAATTTTATTTCAGTTCTGGAGTGCTGATGAGGTGGTCAGATGCTTTAGTGATCTCTGAATGTAAACTGGTGAATAGTTGTCAGATACTTCTGGAATATTGCAGTGTAAAGAACTAAAAATGGAATAGTGGTGTCTCAGCTTTGTGTCAGTATTACAGAACAACTAGTTTTGTTTGTAAGTCACTCCTCAGGTGTGTTGTGTGTTTGTGCATGAGCTTTCTGAGTATCTCTATACTCATGTCAATTTCACCAGCAAAACACAATGCATACTTGGGACTGGATGAATCAGGTTGTCCTATATTGACTGGCTTTTCATTTTTGGTGAGGGACTTCTCTCTAGTCTTATGAGAAGTTACTATAGATTTTGACACTCTGAGTTGCCTTTGGTCTCTGTTATCTAATCTGGTGCATATCATAAAACTGGGAAACTAGATGGAAAGGGAACTGAAATATGTAAAATGGCTGTTGGTATTATGTTGATATTAAATGAACTCCTAATCATCTTGGTATAGGTATGGGTCTTTGTTAACATCTTTGTGGCTATGGCAGTGCAATAGTGGGTCTCATCTTTATTTCTGAGTTTCTCAGCTTTATCTATAACGATTCTTTTCATCCTAATTCCTATAAACTGTCAATCTTTGTCAAAACTACATTTTGTTTCCTTTGTCTGGTTCTATCTCTTGTCAAATCGATTCCTATAATTTGTTAATACTATTTCCTGCTAAGCTCATGCTAGAGCTGCTCTATAATGTCAATACTAATTTTCTGTGAAGCTTGCTATTGAGCTGCCCTATATCTGTCAATTTGTCAATACTAGTTTCCTGTGAAGCTCACTGTAGAGCTGCTCTATATCTGTCAATTTGTCAATACTAAAATCTGTTCAAAACCTATTCTTGCAATGCTTGTTATAGAGCTGCTCTATAATTGTCCAATACTATTTGTCTGCTCTTGATGCTCAAATGGGTTCACTAATGTCTTGTGAAAATGAAAACTGATAAAACTAATTTGATTGTGTGAAATTGAAGCTAATTCTTTCCTATAAAACTAAAAGAGGTAAGTACTGCATGGTTATCACTTACTAACACTGAGCAAATGTTGGTAATGAAGTAAAACAATGGTAAGAGTCAATGTTTTAAGTTAATGGATGATTGTGAAGTGTCTTGGCTTTAACTACTTCAAGCTCAGCTTTGTGGCAAATGAAATTGCTATTAAATATGTGCTATTGGTATTATTGAGGCTAGGTGAGTTACTGAGGTAAATGAATCAATGTGTGTATGTGGAGGAACAGAATAGAGAGAGTAACTACTGTAAAGTATGAAATTACCAGGTTTATATAGTAATTTATAAATAAAATGGTATCTGTGTGGTATATCTAAAAAGCTATGTGTTTCTGACCTTCTGACTATACAGTAGGTCTTGTGCATTGTCTTATTCATGTCTTTGCCTTTGATTTTCATAGTCTAGCATTGGAACTATGCCTTAATTGTGGTTTCAGAGTTGAGAACAATGGTCAAAAATGACTGAGTACCACCAAAGTATCATGTGTATCAATGTCTTGTGGTTATACAGCAATAACCAATTAATTCCAAAGTCACCACACAGTGTTCTTGCTGCAGAAATTGTCAAATTGCTATAATTAAGCCTCTATGATTGCTGGATCAATGTCAAGAAGATCTGCTCATGCGGCTGCACCTGTGCACTTTCATGTGGCAATGCCAGAGATGTCTGCAATGTGCTTTAGGTTCTACTCTGGTAATGGCAGCACTAAATCCACAGATTTAGGTTAAAAATAAAGTTTTCAGGCTATTGCTGAGGTATTGAGGTCAGAAAAGCATTGGAAAAGCTCTATAAAGTATATATGGGCATGTGTGGAATCTTTGGTTTACTAAAAGTCCACTAAAGGGATAAATCTATGAAATTGGAGTGTACAAAGCCCTGAGGCTCATCAGTGCCACATGTCACACATCCATATCCAGTTCAGAGTCATTAATCTTCTGGTTATGGTCCATAAATTTTTCTTTTGAGATATAATTGCTTGTTTCTAGAGTCAAAAAATCTTGTTGGAATGTGTTCTACTCCTGGGTAACCTTATCTTGACATCTCTCAATGATTTTACATTGTTCATCTGTCAAACTATGTTCTGCAGCCTTGACAGTTGAAGCTTGCTCTTCTATAAGCTTCCCAGTCTTCTTAGACTCTTTGAAATGAACTTCAGACCTAGTACTCAGGTCATCTAGACTCTTGGTATGATGCAACTTTGCTGGCCTAGCAGGTTCATCTGCATCTGTCTTACTGGATGCCTTTTCAGATTCCTTATCTGAAAACAAAGAAAAATCAGAATCAGTGTCATTCCTATCATTACTATAAAGTACATGACATCTAGATATAGTTATGGTGACATTATTCTGTTGAGAATGAATACCATTATCATTCTCCATGTTAGAAGAAGATGAATTACTCTCCTTCTCCATATGTATTTTAGTGGATGAAGGGTTACTCAGCATAGTTACACTAAGCACTGAAACACAGCTCACAGCTGGAGTAAGTATAGAACCCTGAGCACTCACAGTGCTGGGTTTATGCAGATTAGAAGTGGAATTCCCAGTCCCAGTTAACACAGTTTCTCCTGCAGCAGGGCTGCTGCAGCTGCATAAGGTGTATTGAGACATTCCAAGCAATAACAGAAGAGTATTGATGTCAAAATTGGATTGGCCTCAGGTGATCAAGCTATAGGTTTACTAGAAGTTGACACAGCAAGAAAAAGAGATTTAGAGATAAAAGCAAGCAATACAACAGCCAATGGAGCTGTCAAAAACATGAGAGGGTGGTGAAAGTCACTAATTCTCATGAAGGAGCTTCAGGCAAAGTGACAGATGTAAAAACTGCTGAGATTATAGAAAAGCTCCCTCTTGATATAGAGGCTGCAACTACATGCAATATCAAATTAATAAGGACTAGAATGAGTGAATAATATTGTAAAAGAATTGGGTTTCAAAGAAAAGGAAAGATGAGATAAATACCAGTGTTTCAGCCTGTTACAATTACTCTTAGAACTCCATTTTCAACTTAAATTCTCAGATTTAATGCTGCCATTACCTATAATAGGACACAGAGTGCATTGCTAACATCTCTGACATTGCTACATCAGAGCACACAGGTGCAGCCATGCATACAGACCTTTTTAGCATTGATCTGACATTATAGAGGCTTGATAACAGCAATTTGATGATTTCCACAATAAGAACATCCTCTGGTGACTTTGAAATCAATTGGTTATTGCTGTTTAACCACAAGACATTGACACACATGCTATTTTAATGGTACTCAGCCATTATTGATATTATTCTCAACTCCAAAACCATAAATAAGGTATAGTTTTAATGCTAGACTATAAAAATTAAAGGCAAAGACAAAAATAAGACAACACACAAGGCTTGCTGTATAGTCAGAAAGTCAGAAACACATATGTTAATGTATAGCCTTCTAGATATACCATATAGACACTATTTTATTTATAAACTACTATATAAACCCAGTATTTTCATACTTTACAGTTAGTTACTCTCTTCATTCTATTCTCTCACATACACATATTAACTTGTATACCCTAATAATTCACTTACAGAGGACAATACCAATAGCACACATTTCATAGTGATTTCATTTGCCACAAAGCCAAGCTTGATATCATTAAAGCTGAGACACTTCACAAACATCCATTGACTGAAAGCATTGACACTCATTTTTGTTTTACTTCATTACTGGTATTTGCTCAGTGTTAGTAAGTGATAGCCATGCAATACTCATCTCTTTTAGTTTTATAGGAAAGAATTAGCTTCAATTTCACAAGACAAGATTAGTTTTACCAGTTTTCATTTTCATAAGATATTAGCAAACCCATTTGGGCATCAAGAGCAGACAAATAGTATTAGACAGTTATAGAGCAGCTCTATTGTGAGCATTGCAAGGATAGATTTTGAAAAGATTTTAGTATTGACAAATTAACAGATATAGAGCAGCTCTATTGTGAGATTCACAAGAAATAGTATTAACTAATTTTAGAAATTGATTTGACCAAAGATAGAAGTAGACAAAGGAAACAAAATATAGTTTTGACAAAGATTGACAGTTTATAGGAATTAGGACAAATAGAATCATTATAGACAAAGCTGAGATATAGCCAGATAAAGCTGAGAAAGCCAGAAATAAAGATCAGACCTGCTATTGTACTGCCATAGCCACAGAATATTGATGCAAACCAATACTGAGATGATTTATTTAATATCGACATAATATTAACAGCTATTTTATACATCCCATTTTCCTTTCCACCCAGTTTCCCAGTTTTACAACACACATCAGATCAGATAACAGAGACCAAAGGCAACTTAGAGCATCAGAATCTGTAGTAACTTCTCATGAGACTACAGAGAAGTTCCCAAGAATGTATGGTGAGTGAAATGTGAAGGATCACTAGAAGAGTATGCAAAAACTAAGTCTACTGTTCAACAGATCTTTAATATTGCAGCTAAAATTCTGGATGACTTTGGAACATCTATAGAACCAATATCTCAGCAATATGACAATACAAATCACTGTAACAATGACAACAATGAAAACAATATCACTACCACAATAGATAATCTGTTGTCAAGTCATCATATCTACAATGATCCTGCCAGTGATCTAGTACATCAGAATGCTCATCTTCTCATCCATGATCTACTCTATATTTAGAAACTATCATTAGCAATTCCAGATGGAGATGTTGAATGCATTGAGGACATTCTGGCTGATATGGCTGCAATATTTCAGAGATATGGCTCAAACAAATATATCATGGAGATCATTCATCTGCTGTTCAATATAAAGCAAGCCTGGTCTGAGGAATTTGTATATGTTTGATTTTTTCTTTATTAGAACAAACTAACTTGTGATTTTAGCAATATTATGCAAGATAACACTCTAGTGAATGTTTCCAGTCTAGAAAGGCATTTCATGGCCATTGATATAAATATTGAGCATCTAATTAATAAAATTAAAATCAGTTTTATGTTTCTTTCAATCTGTATATAAATCTAAACAGAGATTCATAAACCATTTACTCATTCAAAAGTCTATATTCCAGCTTTGAGAGACTAGGAGATATATCTGCTGCAATCAAGTTGTCACAAGATGTCAAAAAACTCATTGCAACAATGATGGATATATTATATTAGAAGAGGAATCATTCCCAAGCAGACACAACTGCATTTGCATAAGATACTAACATCCATATATTTACTCTAGGTCATGAAGAACAAGTTTCTATCAATCTCACACCTGACTTGCATCAAGAGGAGTATAAAATGCTAGGACAAATGACTGTTCTGACATTTAATAGAAAATCTTCAATCACCTAATGAATTTTTTCTCTCTACTCTCAACTCCACTTATTCATCTCTTTCAATAAAGCAACAATCTTCTCAGGTGAAAATACAAGATCTAGTTGCATTTTAAAGAGAGTCATGATATACACATCTGAGGAAATGAAATATCTTGGGCAAACTGATCTTAAGACATCAGCCTCATGTTCTTTCTTTCACCAGCCTTCAAGGTTCTGTTGTAAGAAAATACAATAAGCTTTTAAAAGGTGGTATTTTCTTTGAATGGATTTGCACTTAGATATGATAGCTGTTGTATCAAGTCTGAAATAAAACTAATATATCTACTATCTGGTGCTTATCTAGTCTGTGGATGACTCACTCTCCTCATTGCAGATTATCACATTCATTTTGAGATATACTCAAATATCCATTAATATCAACATTAGCAAAGTCAATACTCTACATTGTTAATTCAGTGTAAAGTTTGTAAATTGTTGATAATGTCACTGCAATTCCTAAGTGTGGACTAGAATCCATTTGAAGATTCAAGGACATTATATTTAGCATAGAATGCTTACATTTGTAGTAATTTATAGTAACTTCTAGATAAACACATTTTGTATTTAAGTAGCTCATTTCTCAGTGTAAAGAGACAATTCTAATCCTCAGTTGCACACTCATCCTCATATCTTAACAATAGATTATAGGCCCTGGCCTTAAATAAACTAATCTACTTGACAAACAACACTTGTACTACTACCCATATATTCCCACTTATATAAACAAGCCAACTCTAGACTTATAGCACTGATCTATATTATCTACAAAAATATCAGAATCACACAGTGTCTATAGAATAGAGTCACTTAAGAGAACAGAGAATGATCCCATATGAAAGATCAAGATGATTGACATTTTAATTGATCTTGATTTAATTGATTGTGTAGGTGAAACCAAGAAGGTTCTGGCAGAAGAGACTGCTAAAGCAGCATAGTTAAAGAATAACCAGAAAGCACTGTCAAGCATTAAACTGAGAGTTTCTGATAGACCATTGGTTTACATATCCAGTTTGAAGATGTTGGCACAAGCATGGAAAGCCCTTAAAGACATGTATAAGAAGAAAGGACTGATTGAGATTGTTATAACTTGATAGAAATTCTTCAGAGCACAATGTGAAAAAAAGGGAGACATAGAGGAATATATTAAGACATTGAGGTTCTATCAGAAAGAGCTTTCAGCTTTTGGGCATGCAGTTAAAAAAGATGACTTTTCAATTACACTATGCACATCACTATCAGAGTTATGGAATTTGTTTATATTGTCTATAGACACAGCAGACTTAGAGGATTTGTAAAAACTCATCTCTCATATACTACAGAAAAATATCCAAAGAAGGGAGAAGAACCTTGATATGGATACAGCTCTAGCAGCCCATTCAAACAAGAAAAAGTTCAACCTGAACATCACTTGCTACAGATATGGGAAGCATGGCCATATGGTCAATGAATGCCAGAGTAACAAGAATGACTCTGAGAAACTAAAATAAGAGAAAGATTACCTCAAATGGAAGAAAAAGTATTAAGCCAACATTGCCAAAGAGGAATCTGAGAATGAATTCACATTTGTCACACATGACACAGCCCTCACAGCTCTAGATTCATTCTCATGGCTAATAGACTTAGCATGTATAAGCCACATAATTGGAGATAGAAATTTATTCTAGATTACACAGAAACTTCTGGATATATTATTAAAGGAGTAGAAGAATCTTAAGGATTAGGCAGAGGAACAGTCAAAATCACCTTCAAAATTAGAAGAAAATCCACTGCCATAACACTCAAAGATGCTATACATTATCCTACTGCACTATTCAACTTAATTTTACTCAGCTGGATAACTGATGGAGAGACAAAATTAATATTCATCAATGACAAGCTTCTGATGAAATCATCAAAAGAAACCTCATTTTCAGAAGGCTGAACTTCATATGAACAGCATAAGGCTTTAGGACATCTAAATTTTGAGAGCATCAAACATTTATTCAATTGGAAAATAGTCAAGAGCATGGAAATAGATAATCCCACAGCTAAATTCCCAGTTTGTGAGACTTGCATATAGATAAAACATTACACAGAACCATTCCCATCAGAATCTGAAACAAAATTCACTCA
Organism: Armillaria sp. CMW 4456; assembly: GCA_028551335.1. Lineage (NCBI taxonomy): Eukaryota > Fungi > Basidiomycota > Agaricomycetes > Agaricales > Physalacriaceae > Armillaria > Armillaria sp. CMW 4456. The sequence goes on from JANDKJ010000174.1 coordinate 10,241, forward strand.
AATTGAGGAAATGACTCTTTCAGATTTATAAAGGCTTGTCCAGATTAAGAGAATCTGGAGAGAAAGGTATTACATTAGTTTTACTGATAGGGCAACATGAAGATTGATGATCTACTTTCTAAAGAGGAAAACCAATGCAGAGGTACTGCACAGAGTCAAACAGTACCAGATATATATCAAGAATCAGACAGAGAAAGACCTGAAATTCTTCAGAATTGACAATGGGAAAGAATATTTTAGTCAAGAGTTAAGGGAATACCTGAGAGATAATGGTATTCAACTGTAATTCACTGCAGCATACTCACTATTCCAAAATGGAGTCACAGAATAACTAAATAGAATGATTATGGAACATGCTGAAGCTATACTAATTGAGTATAAATTATCTCTGTTTCTGTGGCTAGAAGCAGTAGTATATGCCACTTACCTAAAGAATAGGTCACCAACAAGAGCCCTAAATGAAGATATAACTTTGGAAGAATGTTTCTGGAAATGGAAACCAGATATTTCCAGATTATAAAAGTTTAGCTCTGCATGTTAGATACTATTTCAAAATGGAAAGCATCAAAAACTTGACCTCAAAGTCCTAGAAATGCATATTTGTAGGCCTTAGTGATGAATCAAAAGCCTACAGGTATTGGCACTCCCATTCTGAGATTATAAAGACCTCCAGGAATGTCTTATTCCCCCTGTACAATACTAATAGTGCTACAGATGAAGAGGACTTTATTTCAACTACTATGCAGCTCAAGAAAGAGAGGGACAATGAGCCTAAGCCACATAGCAGCAGTGCTAAAATAGCTGAGTCAAAAATAGAAGAGTTTAAAATAGCAAATCCAAAAATAGTATCTAATCTGATTTCTAATTCAATCACAAATTCAATTGATAAATCAGAACCCTATGGCAATGCCAGCAGCACTTTAGCAACAAATGTAAAAATCCCTCTATGGTATGGAAAACTCATCCAACCTCATGAAAAATCAGAGAGGATTAAATCTACTATTCATACCTCTGATTATAGAGCTTTAAATGACCTACTAGCTTGCAGCAATAAGGAGGAAATGCCTAAAAGCAGAAAAACTCTAGACATTGCAAATGTTGTCACACATGCTAACTATGCACTATTATTAGAATCTGTTGAGAACCTTAGTGATGAGCCACTGACCCTGAAAGAAACAAAAATGCATTCTGATTAGAATAGTTGGAAAGAAGCAATGGATAAGGAGATGGAATTGTTGACATCTCTAAGGACTTGGATATTGGAGAAACTCTCTAAGGATAGAACCACCATTGAATGTAGATGGACATATAGGCTGAAGAAGAATGAAGAAGAAATCATCAAGCATAAAGCCAGATTGGTTGTCAAGAGATATTTCCAGATACCTAGCATTGACTTTTTTAAAATATTTGCATCTATTGTATGGCTTGACATATTCCAGCTATTATTAGCCATTACAGCCCAGAACAACCTCATTATGCATGGAGTTGACATTGTTAGAGCCTATCTAAATGGGAAGCTTAAAGAAACCATCTATATGGAGCAACCTCTAGAATATTCCAATAGAACAAAAAGAGTTGCAAAGCTTTGGATCACTTTATACAGACTTAAGCAATCTGGAAGAGTTTGAAACATCAAACTAAACTCCACTTTTTTAGAATTAGGATACATCCAATTACTCAATGATCAATGTGCATACCTAAAGCAAATGAAAGAAGGACCAATTGTGGTTGCTGTGCATGTTGATGGCATAATGATTCTTGCTCCAAAGAAGAAAATCATGTCACAAGTCAAGAATGAGCTCAAGTCTAAGCTCAATATAATAGACATAGAAGAGATAAACCATATCCTAGACATGAAGATAGATAGAGATTGGGATAAAGGCACTATTACCTTGTCCCAGAAGGCATATCTAGAGAAGGTATTGGAGAGAATAGACATAAAGGACTGTAACCCAGTCAAAATGCCAATGGATTTGAATGTATAGCTCTATAAAATTCCTGAAGAAGATCCAGAGAGTGCCAATGAAGCCATACAGCAATACTACATAATGGAAATAGGCTCTCTTATGTATACAGCAGTTGGATCTCAACCCAATATAGCATTTCCAGTCTCCAAACTGAGCAAATACATCCAGAATTCTGGATCAGAGCATATCACAGCCCTGAAACATGTGTTATAATATCTAAAAGGGACAATTAATCGAGGAATCACCTATAGGACCAAGCATAGACTTGTCCTCTACTCAGACTCAGACTGGAGAAATAACTTAGATGATAAAAGGTCATTCTTAGACTATATGTGCATATATGCAGGGGGAGCTACTATACTCACCTGTATAAGTGAAGCATAACCCATAACCAGAGGGCTGTTTTGTCTCCAATGTAATCTATAACCAGGGCTTTGTTCTCTGGTTATGAAATGGTTATGGTTGGGTTCATTTTTTTAAATCAACAAGTGGTTAAATATCATGTTCAGCTATGAAATTATATACATCTTGTTATAATAACATTTAATTGGATCTGTCTTCCTCTGTTTTGGAGTCCTTACTGCTGAATGGCTTGCCAGTATTTAAGTCATATGCCTGAATGTCCTTCTCAATGCCAGCAGCAACTAAATGACCAGAACTCTTCTTGACATTGGCAACAATGAATTCAGAGTCATTTCTAGTCTTGCCAGAGAGGCCAACAGAATGGACATGTCATCATCTTCTACATCAGCATCAGCATCAGTATCATCCACATCATACACAGTGCCTATATAATAATGAATCTTAGAGACAAACTCCAAATTCATATTTGAATAGTCTCCCAAGGCTTTACTGGCCTTTATGCTTGTAAAACACTGTTCAGAAGATGCAATATAGGTCTAAGAGAGACAGAAACCTGCATTTGCTACTCTGATACTATTGTCAGATGCAAGTAATTTTTTAAAAAGATAAACCAAGTATTAATCACTGAGTGTATGTATAAGGTAGTACATATGGGTTCAACAATACATTGTATCATTTCAGTGCTTATTCCCTTCTGTCTCACTGTTTGTAAAACATAACCTATAACCAGATGTGGTTTCACTTATACAGATGAGTACAGTATTACATGGAGCTCAAAGAAACAGTCCACAGTAGCTCTATCAAGCATGGAAGCAGAGTACATGGCATTAGCTCACTGCACTAAGGAAGTTATCTAGTTGTATGTGTTACTCATCAAATTAGGACCCCAGTGTATGGGAGAGTTGTCAACAGCTATTGTTTTGCAAAACCACTTGAATGCCACAACAACACAAGATGCTTCCTAGAAAAAGATTGTATCCTTAGAAGCATTACCTGGCACAAGGGCAAAGAAACCCAGCAGCAGCTTGAGTAACCAAAATCCCATGTCAGAGGGGCAAGTATCACAGAAAATAGTCAGATGAGCATTCATGAATAGGTTTCAATCTAATGCATCAACAAGCAGTATTCTAGATGAGGTGACAATGTGGTCCATGAACCAATTCAAATCAGCATTTATGATTTCATTGAGGTACACTTTCTGATATGGTTCATTTCATTCTCTCATCTTCTTATATACATTGCACAGGGTGGGCTTCAGCAAAGGAAACACATTGAGAGACCAATTGATCCATTCTGCTAACTGTTTCCATTCAGTCATGGTTCTACAATGGGAAGGAGTGGCAATAAACTCTCACACAGCAATGATTAGCTTGGTTTTTGCATTATCAGGCAACATCATGGTTATTACATTGACATTGATGGAAAACCCAATAATAGTGAGTGGATTACCTAATAACAGTGATGAGTCTCAGGGCTCTGTATGCTCCAATTTTGTGGATTTCTCCCTTTAGCAGACTTTCAGCAAACCAATCATTCCACACATGCCTATATATACTTTATAGGGCTTTTCCAATGCTTTCCTGACCTCAATACCTTGGCAATACCTTGAAAATTCCATTTTTGATCTAAATCTGTGGATTTAGCACTACCATTACCAGAATAGGACATAGAGCATATTGCAGATATCTCTGGTATTGCTGCATCAAAGTGCATAGATGCAGCCATGTGAGTGGATCTTCTTGACATTGATCCAGCAATCATAGAGGCTTAATCACAGCAATTTGATGATTTCCACAGCACAAACACCCTCTGGAGACTTCAGACACTGATTCTCAACTCTGAAACCATAAATAAAGTATAGTTTCAATGCTGGACTATGAAAATCAAAGGCAAAGACACAAATAAGACAATGCACAAGACTTGCTGTATAGTCAGAACGTCAAAAACACATATGCTAAGGCATAGCCCTTCAGATATATCACACAGATGCTATTTTATTTATAAATTACTATATAAACTAGGTATTTTCATACTTTTACAGAAGTTACTCTCTTCATTCTGTTCCCCCACATACACGTATTGACTCATTTACCTCAGTAACTCATCCAGCTATGACAATACTGATAGCACACATTTAATAGTGATTTTGTTTGCCACAAAGCTGAGCTTGAAATAGTTAAAGCTGAGACACTTCACAATCATCCATCAACTTAAAGCATTGACTTTCATCATTGTTTTACTTCACTACTGGCATTTGCTCAGTGTTAGTAAGTGATAACCATACAGTACTCACTTCTTTTAGTTTTATAGAAAAGAATTAGCTTCAATTTCACACAATCAGATTAGTTTTATCAGTTTTCATTTTCACAAGACATTAGCAAACCCATTTGGGTGTCGAGAGCAGACAAATAGTATTGGACAGTTATAGAGCAGCTCTATTGCAAGCATTGCAAAGATAGGTTTTGAACAGATTTTAGTATTGACAGATTGACAGATATAGGACAGCTCAATAGTGAGCTTTGCAGGAAATTAGTATTGACAAGTTATAAAAATTAATTTGACAAGAGATAGAACCAGACAAAAGAAACAAAGTATAGTTTTGACAAAGATTGACAGTTTATAGGAATTAGGACAAACAAAATCATCACAGATAAAGCTGGGACATAAGCAGATAAAGCCAAGAAGCCCAGAAATAAAGACAAAACCCACTATTGCACCACTATAGCCACAGAAACATCAACAAAGACCAATACTGAGATGATTAGGAGTTCATTTAATACCAACATAATACCAACAGCTAGTTTCCCAGTTTTATAACACACACCAGACCAGATAACAGACACTAAAGGTAACTCAGAGTGTCAGAATATGTAGTAACTTCTCATGAGACTAGAGAGAAGTCCCCCAACAAAGACAACAAGCCAGTCAATGTAGGACAGCCTGATTTGTCCAGTCCTGAATATACATAGTGTTTTGCCAGTGAAATTGACATGAGTATGGAGGTACTCAGGAAGCTTATGCACAAACACATAAAACACCTGAGGAGTGACTTATAAACTAAACTAGTTGTTCTGTAATACCAATATAAAGCTGAGACACCACCTTTGCACTGTGATATTCCAGAAGTATCTGACCACCTCAACAGTGAGTGGATTACCCCACAACTGCTTCTTTTTCTCATACAGAATATCCAGTTCATTGAGAAGCAGCAGGAAGTTAGTCTGTTTAGTAGGATAGAATGATTGATATAGCTTGTACCATGTCAGATTATCTGCAAACTCCCAGCTCCATATGACATCTACATAGCAAAAGATATCTGGAATTGACTTGATAAAGATGGTGATCCAAATGACAAGCCCTATTATTGAAGCCCAGTTTTGAGGAGATGCACAACTGCCAAAACAACTTTGTCAGTCCACATTTCATATGAGATCAGTTTAGACAATGCCATTATGGACTTCATCTTTTATGGGAATATTTGTAGTGATGACTTACTTGATCTGCCACAGTGGATGTGCAGAATGATATCAAAATGCTTCAAAGACATGTGATTTCCACAGGACAAGATTTGTGTCATGAAATTGCTGACAAAAATGAAGCAATGCTAATAAGAACTAGTGCAATGTATCTATAAGATGGCCTCAGATGAGTTCTTTGTTTATCATACTGTTCTGACAAAATATGCCACAGCTCTAATGAGATACTGGTTTGAGCTTGTCCAATTGTGGTTTTGGTGTACTGGAGTGCTATACATTTCTGATAAAAGGTCTGGTCTAAAGAAAGGTGAGAAATGGTGTTTGGCAATCTCAATATCTTTCTGATTTGATAAGAAGGTTCATTCTGCTTCACTTGAGGGAGATGCCCATGAATTATCTCAAGACTCAGGATATCCATCATTTTAGTGAGTGTTCACCTAAGGCCAAAACACATCACATAAGGAAATAATTACTGAGTCAATGAAAACAGTGTTCAGATGAGATTGGAGCAATTTTTTAAATTCATTTGTTCAAATAGATGTGGAGACATTGAATAGATAAGGAAAATTACAAATGATATTAAGCACAGGAACATTTTTAAACTTGTCATCTGGTGGACATGGGAGTGGATCATCAACCTCTGTATAGTAAGCTGTTTGACTCTCAAAATGCATTGAATCTCTCTATGCATATCCTCTCAGATAGCGAGGTAAATAACTAGTTATAACATTTGAGTCCATATTCTAAGTCAATTCTAGGTTTTCAGCATTATCCAAATTGAAAAGGCAGATATCCTGTTAGGATTGTGCCAATAGAAGAGAAGATGAAATGCATGTAACAGAGTCCACAGAGTGCATGTGCCCTTGGCTAGTTCTCCTTGTTGGAGACCATTTCTGTAGTGAGCTCACTTTGTGGCACACAGAGCTCATTAATTCTCAAGTCCACAGACTTATCTACATGGTGACTATGTATCATTAATCCATGTTTAGTATCTTCAAGGTCTCTCTGGAGTAAGTCACCATGTCTGGCAATGAACAGTGTGTCCCACACACCCCAACATTTAGTGAGCTTGCTAAGAACAAGTCTGTCTTCGTCAGAAGAACATCAGGATCATGGTATCTTATCTCAGGATGACTTTGGATCTCTTTCTATCATGTTGTGCAGCACTTTTAATTGTGAGTGGCTTAATTATTCTCTGATTGTGATGTCTCTTTATTCTGGTCTCTTGGTCATTATACAGCAAAGACTTTTTCTGACTTCAGGACAGAGGGATTGGTCTGTATAATCAAGCATACCTATCCAGTACAGTGCTATGATTAAGTCCCTGGTTTAGTTCTGCCTTGGGGAATGTCACTAGTATCATTCATAACTGCTCAGTGGTTGGTTTATCATCAAGAAGGTATTATCCATAGTGAGCTGTATATGTGCACTGTATATTTTTGTGAGCTCACTAGGAAATTGCAAATTTACATGGGTAAATATGTTGCAGGCACAACAGTGAAATGGGGCTATGGGGGCTTATAAAAAGATGGTGGTAGATCATGAAGAGTGGAAGCTGGAGCAGATAAAGGCCATAGAGGCTGAGCAGAAGGCTGTCTTAGAGAAAAAAAGACAGGAAAGCTGTGATAAGAAGTTGGTGGAGTTCAAGGAAAAGAGGCTTACAGTGGAGAAGGCTAAACAAGAGGAGGAGGAGTGGAAGCAGAAGAAGAAGGAAAAAATAATGAAGGACAAGACAGATAGAGAGGCCACAGAGAAAGCAGAGAATGATAGGAAGGAGAGGGAGGCCACAGACAAGAAAGCAGAGAAGGAGAAGGAAAAGGAGAAGGGAACAGTGAATAAGGGAAAAGTAAAGGCAGTGGTGGAGGTGAGAAGGCATCCAGTTTCAAAACCCAAGAGAAGTGGGCAGCTGTTGGAGGCCATGGAGTGGAAGAGGAAACCAAAGTTGGCCTCAATTGTAGACAGCAGGGATGAGCAATCTGCAGGGCCATTGGAGAAGTGCCCAAGGAAAAAGGTGAAAACGATGGTACTGAGTACACTGGTGGAGGTATGTAGGTGTGCCTTGGAAAGTGGTTCATACTTGACACCTGTTTAGTGCATTGTGTCAAGTGTCATTCCAAGGATGCTTAGTGTATGGTGAAGAAAGGTCAGTCTTGCAAACATTGCCAGATATACAAAATCAAGTGCCTCTTTGGAGTTAATGTGGAACCCATAGATTCTGGATGGGTCATCAAGCTGCTAGAATTATTGAATGCTCAATTGGATAGAATAGAGGCAGTACTGGACTGAGTTGAAGAAAAGGTGGATGTCCTTGGAGTCCAAGTTGATGACTTGGTTAATGATTTCCATCTGGGGAACACTCTGGAATACCTGCAGGACTTCCTTTCAGAACAGCATCAAAAAAAATGGCAAGCCTCACTTACTGAACTTAAGGATTTAGATGCCGCAGTTTCTGAGACTCTTTGTAGAGCCATGAAGATGTGTTTGGATAAGGATGTTGTGCAAGTGTGGAGGAGGCACATTGTTGATGATGCCACCTTCTCCAGCAGAGATCTGTTCAAGTTCAGAACCATTAGCTTCTGGTCTAGAGTTTATAGTAAAGGGGGTTTGGAAAAGGCAAGGGAAGCATGCAAGGCCTTTTAGAAGACAAGAGAAGATTTTTATGCCATTGGAGGCTGCTGAAGTGAGTGGGCCTTTTGGAAGAGCCTACTCAAAGATTTAGATGATTATTTTGTTGTGGATTTCAAGGATGAGAGAGAAGATGGAGAGACTAGAAAGGAGATGATGCCTGAAGGGGGAGTGATTGGAGTTGAGGCCTTTGATGAACTGGTGGAGCTGTTTATAGTGTCCACAGAGGATGACAAAGGAGATGGTGATAAAGAAGAGGAGGAAGAGAATGATAAGGAGCAAGGAGATAATGATATGGAAATGGTGAAGGCCATGGGTTCTAGCTCCTAGTCTTCTTATATGATTATTTTAGACTTGTAGTATGTTTTGAATGCTGTAGCACCCAGAGGGGTAAATATATATGGTTTTTTCTTGCAATCACATGTGAGTAAGACAAATAAAGTGGGAATAGATATTCACAGAGTCTATGGAGAAATAGACTATGAATTTGAAATAGGATTTCAGAATTTAATTTGAAATTGAATAAGCAAAGTCTACCAGAATGCAACAGGCAAAAATGCTGAGTAAGCAGTGAAGAATAGAGGTTTTATTCCAGATTAGAGAATGAATTTGCAATAGTTTCTGAGAATTGAATTTGAAATAATACAAATAGAGTCCACAGAAAATAATAGAATCAAATATGAAGATAAAGGGTGGATTTACAGATGGTGACCTTGAATAGAGCATCAGGTTTATCTGGGTAGTGTTAGTAGAAATCTTTGATGTACTCATCTACAGAAAACTCTATGGCAGGGATTCAAGCAAATTCTTTGTCTGTACCTATGTAACCCAACCACTGGACATGATACAACAGTGGGCAGCAGAACCAACAGTTAAGCTTAGAGTTGAGGATTTGGGCAATCTCATACTGCTCTTCACTGTCGACTTTGACTGGAGAAAAAGATTGGTCACAATTGGGAATGGTATTGGTTTCAATGGGTTCAAGTTGAGAGACATGGAATACTGGATAGATGGATCAGAGGTCCACAGAGAGTTGAGAGTGAAAGAGTGAGATCCAGGCTGAGCAATGATGTTGAATGGTCTAAGGAATTCCTTAGAGAATTTCATGGTAGAGCAAGTAGTCCTAATGTTTTTAGCACTCAGGTAGACTTTATCACCTACTTTGAAATCTGGAGCTGGGGACTATTGTTTATCAGCCTGGAGTTTGTAGTGAGGCTGAGCTTGGGCAATTTTGTCTTGGAGGAATTGATGAAGGTCATCGAGGTTGACAATGAAATCACAGGCCTAGACAGAAGCAATGTTGTGTTCAGGGTATACTGTAATATTTGAATAGTATTCCTTGTTAGTGAAGAATAGAGAGATTCTGGTGAAGGCATTTGGAGCATTATTGTATGCAAACTCAGCAATGGATAGAAAGGTATCCCAGTTGTCTTGCTGGTAAGAGCAGTAGATACAGATGTACTGTTCAAGAGTTTGGTTAGTTCATTCAGTTTGTCTGTCAGCCTCCAGGTGATATCTGGAAGTGAAATGAAGCTCCATATCGAGGGCTGTAGCAAGGGTACATGTGAATTGAGAGACAAATTTAGATCCACGGTCAGAGGTGATGTGGTTGGAGACACCATGCTTGGAGAAGACATGGGTCACAAAGAGTTGGGCAAGTTGTGCAGAGTTAATGGTATCATGGATAGGAATGAATATGGCTTGCTTACTTGCACAGTCAATGACTACTAGGATGGCAGTGAATCCATTGGATTCAGGGAGCTATTCAATGAAGTCCATGGAGATGGAGTCCTATGGTTGAGACAGTACAGGCAAGAGTTTAAGTAAACCAAATGGATGGCATCTAAGTGTTTTATTGCAACCACAAGTTGTACAGGATTGTAAGGACTGTGCCAGAGAAGGAAGGGAAAAGGAGCCATCTGGAGTCCTAGGAATCTGGACTTCAGCTGGGTCCCAGGCCTAATGAAGCTATTGGCAACATTACTCTTGAACCAAGGCTCTTAGAAGCAGAAAACATCAGACTCTGTGAGAGTTTTGTCTGGAAAGGAGCAGATCTGGTTGGACTCCATCAGAATCCAAGTTTAAGGATGTAAAGGATGTATAGGAGGAGTAGGTCACTTATCCAGGTTGATATTTGAGCTGAAGAACTAGCTACAGAGTACATGGGTGATTATATACTATAATTAGACCTGAGCTGGAGTATCTAGGCCTCTGATGTGGAAGGAGGCTAGAAGGGATATGGAATGTGACTGAGGGCCCAGATAGTAGGACTGGAATCCAGTTTCCACCAGGTCCATTGATGAGCCTCAGTGCTCTGTATACTCCAATTTTGGGGATTTCTCCCTTTAGCAGACTTTCAGCAAATCAATCATTCCACACACACCCATATATACTTTATAGGGCTTTTCTGATGCTTTCCCAATGTCAATACCTCAGCAATACTCTGAAAACACCATTTTTGACCTAAATCTTTGGATTTAGTGCTGCCATTACCAGATTAGGACCTAGAGCACATTGCTGACATATCCAGCATTGCCACATCAAATGATTCACAGATCTTCACTATGAGCTTGAGCTTCTTAATCATCCAGCGATCATAGAGGCTTCCTACTACTCCCAACTTGATGGTTTCTGTGTCACGATTTTAACCTCTAATCGTGTCACAAGATGACCCCTATTCATACCCTAACCCCAGACTCGCCACTTAGCCACTCAGCCTGTGCTTCACTCCTTTCGCTCATCTAATTCCGTGTACTCTCCTGTCGCTTCGCTATCTTCACCTGGTTTGGGACTCTCTTTCATTGTACTATTACGATTCACTCAGCTGACATCCCAGACTCTTCTCGCTGGCCAAACACCGGTGCCTAAATAATGGACAACAGTAGTATACAATTTATGTATTTAAGTAGGACCAGCTCGTGCTGGTAAAACCCCAGCCTCGAGCTAAGTTAAATTCATACCAACTTACTCGGAACTCACTCCACTCGCTATAAGCCCAAGAGTCAAGACCTTAGTCTCGACTTCATGCTAGCAAGTGACGCACTGGGAATACTCGAACACGAAGTAACTGGTTGTTTGTCATTGTTAGAGATCACGTGAAGGTTGGGTCTAACAATTAGCTCGAGGCTTCCTCACCCTCTCTTCCTTACACGCTCGATGTGAAGGAAAAGACCGTATGACCTCTGCCCCAAGCCTAGCCATCCTTGCCATCCCTGCCGTTATTGGGCTCCTAGCTTTGCTAGGAATCCTTTGGTATTACTATCGTCTCATCGTCGTTTGCCTCCTCCCTGTTCTCGCATTCTTCAACAGATTCTATGTTCTCTTCCCGTGAAGGGCAGGGCACAGGCCCGCCCTCGGAGCTGGACCAGACCTCGCTCAGCACCCAGAAGTCAACGAAGACATGGAAAGAGTGTTTCCACCTAGGCCAGCGATGCCCCACCCTGTCCTCGCCTGACCCAGACATGCCTACCCACCGTCGCCCAGTACTGCCCCCTCCTCGACCCTCCTGGATCCCCTGACTAATCCCTCTGGAGGAGATCCAAGCAGCGACGCCCCTGCAGCCATCCCCCAATCCCCTGCTCGCATGGACCTTGCAGACTTCTACTGGCAAGT
>JANDKJ010000175.1:0-22702 GCA_028551335.1 Armillaria sp. CMW 4456
AAAATACTTTGTAACGCCAGCACACATCCAGGCCCTGCAAATGCCAACGAGGGGGGAAGTGGAAGAGAGGATTGAGGAGGTGACAAAGGATTCAGCCCGCTGGGATAGAGGAATAGCCGACTCACTCAGTCATGCCTGAGGAGTCAAACAACGAGGGGGACTGCTCTTCTATGACAGACGGATATATGTTCCCCCCAAAGCCGCCTTGCAAGGAGACATGATTTCCTACTGCCACAACCACATCACCGCCGGTCACCCAGGGATTGCCAAGACCAAGGAACTGGTACTGCGCGACTACTGGTGGCCACACCTAGGAAAGGACATCAAGAAATACGTCAAAGGGTGCGAGGCTTGTCAAAGAACTAAGACAATCATGTGCCCCAAGGCTGCACCCCTATACCTGAATGAAATCCCAACCAAACCATGGACTCATATCTCAGTCGACATGATGATGGGTCTCCCCAAATCGAACAGGAGCAACGCCATCCTTCTCATCGTCGACCGCTTCTCTAAACAAATCATCCCGGTCGCCTGCGACACCGAACTATCATCGCAAGGGTGGGCCAAGATTCTACGAGACCATGTATATGCCCACCACAGCATGCCCTCGAAAGTCATAAGCGACCGAGGACCCCAATTTGTCTCCAAATTTCTCAAAGAACTATACCGACTGCTCGACATTAAGGGCAACCCCTCAACCGCATATCACCCCCAGACCAACAGACAAACAGAACGGACGAACCAAGAGGTCGAAAAGTACCTGCGACTCTTCATCAATCACCGACAAAACGACTGGGCCGATTGGCTACCCTTGGCCACCTTCCAACACAACAATCGCATACACTCAGCAACTGGAAGGAGCCCCTTCTTCATTAACCATGGACGTCATCCCTGTATAGTCGCCGACAACGCTCCTCGAGGAGGCAAGGTACCCACAGCCATGGAGTTCGCAACCGAGATGAAGAAGATACATGATGAAATGAAGGCGGCATTAGAGAAGGCCACACAGCAAATGAAGGCCGCATATGACCATCATAAACGACCATCCACCCACTACAAAATTGGTGACAAGGTGTGGCTAGACGCCACTAACCTACACCTCCCACGACCCAAAAAGAAGCTAGACGACAAACGAGTAGGACCCTTTCCAATTGTTGCCATCATAGGAGCCGCAGCATACAAACTCAAACTGCCCGCCACCTGGCGCATCCACCCAGTTTTCAACGAGACCCTACTCACCCCTTACGTCGCACCAGAATTCCCATCCCAAACAACATCACCACCACCGCCACCAGACATTATTAACAACAAAGAAGAATATGAGGTAGAAGCAATCGTCGACAGCAGGAAAAGACGAGTACGAGGAAAGAAAGACCAACCATCGAGACTAGTAACAGACTATCTAGTCAAGTGGAAGGGATATTCTGATGAAGAAAACCAATGGGTAAGGGAGGACTTACTCGAACATGCAACTGATGCAATTACGGACTTCATAAAATCGCAACAATGTCTAGTAGCGCCTGCAGTTGGGACGACTGCCTTAACAGGGGGGTAATGTCACGATTTTAACCCCTAATCGCATCACGAGATGACCCCTATCCCCACCCTAACCCAAGAACTCATCACCTAGCCGCTCAACCCACGCTTCGTCATCCTCGCTCGTCTAACCCCGTTCGATTCGCTCGCTATCTTTGCTATCCTCGCCGACTTTGGGATTCTCTTTCAGTGTACCAATATGACTCACCCAGCTGACATTCCGGACTCTTCTCGCTGACCAAACACCAGCGCCTAAATAACGATCAATGGTAGTATACAACTTGTGTATTTAAGTAGGACCGCTCATGCTGGTAAAACCCCAGCCTTGAGCTAAGTTAATTCATACCAACTTACTTGAAACTCACTCCACACTTAAAAGCCAAAGAGTCAAGACCTTAGTCTCGACTTCACGCTAACAGATTGGCGCACCGGTGTTACTCGAACGCGAAGTAGCCGGTTGTTTGTCATTGTTAGAGATCACGTGAAGGTTGGGTCTAACATCATATTGCACAGGAGAATCTGAACCCTGAAGTCAGAGTGCCCCATCTATGCTACCCAAAAACTGCGGAAAAACAAAGATTCATGGACTTTGAACAGGCTGCAGAAACCAAGGCAATGGAGCTAGGCTTGTTTGACATTTCAGGTCACTGATGATGAATCATGGGTAAAGATGTATAGTGGACTCACAACTGTAATGACCCTGGTTGCTGAGCAATCCTTTGGATGTGCCAAAACTGCAAGCAGATCAATCCTAGTAGACATCTCATCCCTGATTATTGATGTGATGAAGGCTGAACGAAGGCATATTGGAGGAGCAATATTTGTGCTGAAGAACCCTTCAGTAGCCAGGATATCTCAATCCACTTCTTGCTATCTAAACTGTTTTGCTGCAGCTGCCAGAATGACAAGCACTGAGGGCTTGGAACTGATGCTGAGGGAATGGAGGAAAAGGCTGGCTAAAGAACTGTACAATGAAAGGGTTAAGGAAGCCTACCTTCAGACTAGGCATGCAGACCAGGCAAGGATCTGTGCCACTCTCAATTCTGGCTTGACAAAGAGACTAATCTCAACATGTTCTAAATTTGCTGGCCTGCCATCTATCATCTGAGTATCTGATTCTGATGGACTGGTATCAGATCCACACAGGGTCAAGGAGGAAACATGAAATTACTTCTCGAACCTGTATAACTGCCCCCCTCCACCAGAGATGCCAAAACCCTGGATGTCAATGCCATCAGTTATCAAGGTCAAACAAGCAGTTGCTGCAGAACCATTTGTGTGGCCATGGGTAGCAATTGTTCAGGAGTATTCGAGCCATGTTGTGCAAGGGAAATTGTCGACCATCCCCAGGTCCAGATGGGTGGGAGAAATGGGTTGTGAAGGCACTCAATGACTGGACCCTGATGCTTGTTATTGACCTCCACAACTATATGGTGGTAAACTCAACATTCCCAGGGAAAGTTAAAGCAGTGTGGGCCACGGCACTGTTTAAGAGAGGCCTGAGGACGGATCTAGTGAACTATCATGGACTCCAAATTTCCAACTTCATGGCAAACTCTCCTATGACCTGGCTTAACTATTGCCTGTCCCCATATGTCTCGAAGCTCCACATCATCCCAGACATGCAGATGGCCACACAGCAGGGAGTTCAAACATGGGATCTCATGAGCTATCTGGCTGGTGTCAAGACATGGGCAAAATGACATAAGCAAGCTGTCTGGTGCTTAAAACAAGATCAAATGAAGGGATTTGACTTTTTAGCTCTGCAAGGGTTCCCTGATGATATCATCAAGCTTGACACAGAAGCACAAACAATGGTCCCTTGCTCAATCCAAACTGTCTATGGTTTGACTGACCCAATCATTATTGACGGTGTCACAAAACAAGGGGGACCCCTCTCACCAATCAAGTCCACCATGACCACAAGTCTAGGCCATTGATGGCTCAATGATCTCACATCTGAGAGTGAGCACACCCTGGTCATTAGGTCTATGGCTGTCATGTGCAATGACCCTCACACTCCAAGTGATTTGTTGAAAACAAGTGTGATGATGGTGGAAGCCACAGATGACTCTTTCCTCTTCGCCAAGACCCTTGAAGGGCTACAATACTTCTGTATCTTGATGGAGCGTTTCCAGTTCACTTATGGTTGGCTGACCCAATGGCTGAAGACATTGGTGTTCATGCTCCAGGTGAATGGTCAGACCTTGAATAAAGTGATGATGCCTTTGATAACCCTTGGTAGTGGCAAAGACCCCCATTCGATAACATTTCATCTGGTACCTGTCATCGCAAGTCAGATGGAGATGCTAAAGACGAAGGTCAACAACTCAGACAAACATTTTTGAGAACTGCAGGACTTTATTGACGAATTCAATTTCCCAAGGATGTCACTGTGACTTCCACTAACACTGCTGCAGAAGATTACTATGTAGAACATAGCATCGAGAGCTAGGGCATTACTCTCACTACAGCCTGTCATGCAGGCAGAGGCAGAACAATTGGACAACCTGATCACAGGGAAAATCCATGCTACTCTGGGCTATCCATTCAGGCCATTGACTGAGATCATGACATTGCTGATAAAGAATCATGGGTTCAAATTTCCATTGATCGCAAGGATAAATATGGGGATTGCTGTTAATGGGATTGCATGGGACTTGAACCACCATGTCTTGGCTTATCAAACAATGGCATGAATTACACTGGCAGACTGGACCTGCTCAATAAATGGATGTGTAA
Source organism: Armillaria sp. CMW 4456 (assembly GCA_028551335.1). Classification (NCBI taxonomy): domain Eukaryota; kingdom Fungi; phylum Basidiomycota; class Agaricomycetes; order Agaricales; family Physalacriaceae; genus Armillaria; species Armillaria sp. CMW 4456. The sequence continues at coordinate 4,279 of JANDKJ010000175.1, forward strand.
ACCCCCTGGACTCAGATGGACTAAAACATGACTTTACTCACTACCATGGAAGAATCCCAACTGCTTGGATAGTTGCTCAGAAGTACATGATGAAGGCTGTTCCAGGGGGATTATCTCTGAGGCTGACTGATCAGAGTCATATCAGTGAAGGTAGAGTGAGTCTCACCCATGCCAGCAGGATTTGTGCAAGCAAAGGCAGACAGAGCCCGCATGGCTGAACGTGGTTGTCATTGAGAGTCAGAGGCATTCATTGGATGCATGACGTCGGTGAGTGGATTGACCATGCCTTTGTGGTCAACCCTACTGCTTCATGACACCTTCACAGGTGAATGGATGATGCTGGCAGAAGAGCATGGGCAGCAATGAGTAGCAACCTCTCGGGGGTTCCAATAGAGTGGTTATTAGCCAGAGAACTGAATCTCATGATACTGAGAAACTGAAGAAGGCATCACACAGTGATGAGCCTCAGGGCTCTGTATGCTCCAATTTCATGGATTTCTCCCTTTAGCGGACTTTCAACAAACCAATCATTCCACACAAGCCCATATATACTTTATAGGGCTTTTCTGATGCCAATACCTCAGCAATACTCTGAAAACTCCATTTTTGACCTAAAGCTGTGGATTTAGTGCTGCCATTACCAGAATAGGACCTAGAGTGCATTGCCAACATCTCTGGCATTGCTGCATCAAAGCGCACAGGTGCAGCCATGTGAGTGGAGCTTCTCGACATTGATCCAGCAATCATAGGGGCTTCATCACAGCAATTTGGCGATTTCCACAGCACAAACACTCTTTGGCGACTTCAGAATTAATTGGTTATTGCTGTATAACCACAAGACATTAACGCACATGGTACTTTGGCAGTACTCAGCCATTTCCGATGAGTATTCTCAACTCCGACACTATGAATAAGGCATAGTCTAATGCCGGAACTACAAAAATCAAAGGTGCAGACATGAATAAGACAACGCACAAGACCTGCTGTATAGGCAGAAGGTCAGAAACACATATGTTAATGCATAGCCTTCTAGATATACCACAAGGATGCCATTTTATTTATATCTTACTATATAAACCTGGTAACTTCATACTTTACAGTTAGTTACTCTCTCTATTCCATTCCCCCATGTACACACATCGACTCGTTTACCTCAGTAACTCACCCAGCTTTGACAATACTGATAGTACACATTTAATAGCAATTTCATTCACCACAAAGCCGAGCTTGACATAGTTAAAGCCGAGATGCTTCACCACCATCCATCAACTTAAAACCTTGACTCTCGTCATTGTTTTACTTCATTACTGGCATTTTGCTCAGTGTTAGTAAGTGATAACCATGCAGTACTCACCTCTTTTAGTTTTATAGGAAAGAATTAGCTTCAATTTTACAAGATCAGATTAGTTTTAACAGTTTTCATTTTCACAAGACATTAGTGAACCCATTTGGGCATCAAGAGCAGACGAATAGTATTGGATAGTTGTAGGGCAGCTCTATTGCAAGCATTGCAAGGATAGGTTTTGAACAGATTTAGTATTGACAGATTGACAGATATAGGGCAGCTCTATTGTGAGCTTTGCAGGAAATAGTATTGACCAGTTATAGGAATTGATTTGACAAGAGATAGGACCAGACAAAGGAAACAAAGTATAGTTTTGACAGAGACTGACAGTTTATAGGAATTAGGACAAACAGAATCATCACAGATAAAGCTGAGGAGACCAGAAATAAAGACAAGACCCACTATTGTACTGCCATAGCCACAGAAACATCAACACAGACCCATACCAAGATGATTAGGAGCTCATTTAATACTGACATAATACTGACAGACATTTTACACATCACAGTTTCCTTCCCATCCAGTTTCCCAGTTTTGCGACACACACCAGACCAGATAACAGAGACCAAAGGCAACTCAGAGCATTGGAATCTGTAGTAACTTCTCACGAGACTAGAGAGAAGTCCCCCCAAAGATGACAAGCCAGTCAATGTAGGACAGCCTGATTTGTCCAGTATTGAATACATATAGTGTTTTGCCAGTGGAATTGACACGAGTACAGAGGTACTCAGAAAGCTCATGCACAAACATACAACACACCCGAGGAGTGACTTACAAACAAAACTAGTTGTTCTGTAATAATGACACAAAGCCGAGACACCACTATTTCCATTTTGGTTCTTCACACAGCAATATTCCAGAAGTATCTGACAACTATTCACCAGTTTACGTTTGGAGATCACTAAACCATCTGACCACCTCATCAATGGAGTCTCAAATCATCATGTTGGCATCAATTTCACCTGCACCACCATCAGCGGTAAACCTTGATTCGCCAACTGGCACAACCCTCATTGGGATAGATGGCTTGATGAGACCTGCCTCAGCAGGCCCACTGCAAGAGAAAACCATCACAGCAGCCGTATCCAGAAGGAGATCTCTGGTGGTTAAGGTCGATGGGAGAAATAACTCAATACTACACAGTGAGCTAATGGGCCTGATCATGGGATATATACTTGCTAGGGAACATCCAGTCGCAACCAGAATTCTGACAGACCATCTCAATTCAGTCAGAATCCTGGAAGATGCTACAGCAATTGGTGGACTCGAGGCAAGAATGCACTATCTCCCTGGAAGATCATACTACCACTGGCTCACTGCACTCAAAGAGGAAAGTGTCAGGACATCTCTAAGCTACACCCCCAGACATAGCAAGGAGGAAACAAAGGAAGCTCAGATCAATGCTGAGGCTGACAAACTAGCTCACTCCAGACAGGTACAGAAACAAAGCCTGGATATTGCCCCCACACCTACCTTCTTCATGGACAACTTTACTTTCTGGAGCATGGATGATGGATGGATTGAATCAGACATAAAGTCCTTCCTCAACTCCATCGCTACCGCTACTAAAACACAACAATTAGTGATGGGCAAGAGCCAATGGATGGTGACCTGGTTGTATGACGAGTGGCCACATCCCACCTTTCTGTATACACATGCAGTCTCAGCATACTCAACAGCCATGCAGCTCTATGTGAGGTCTGGCCAATTACTGACTGCCCGGGGTTTGTGGGACAAGAACAAAACGGGATGGGATGGATGTCACATGGACCAACAATGCAATGCAGTTGAGGATCCACACCACATTTTCATTGAGTGCCCTGCATTCCACAAGTTTCAACAGGAAGCTTACTCCGAGATCAAACGGTCAACAGTGGACATTATGAAGTTGGTTGGCTGCCTGTTGGAGAATCTACTGGGTCTTAAGATGGCAGCTGAGTCCATATTTACTGATTGTGCTCTGATTTGGCCACTTGGATATGCTTAGTACTACCTAGGTCACATTCCCCCACTTGAGCATCTTGTCCACAGAGTCGACTTTTCGTCAGCTAGATCTCACGAACAAGCATTGTGGAAGCTACATAACATGTGGCATGTCACAGCTGTGAGGCTAACCAGCCGCATATACAGGGAGCTGATGAGGGATGTATCTAGATGAGCCCCTCTGACCCACAGAGCTCAATACAGACACTAAGAAGCCTGGCTATTCATTCTTTACCTTATCTATCTCTGTTATCTTTCCATGTTTTCTAGCTGAACCCTCAGTAGCTTTCCTCATTGGCGGTTTTATCCCAAAGCGGTTTTCCCCAGAAGGTTTTAATGTGTTGGGGGACTATCGCCCTTTCATGTAATTCACTTTCAGATCATGTCACAAACATCTTTAATTCAGGCCATCATAGATAACATCTTAGCTTGTATTAGCATAGATGGTTCTCACATTGTAACATTGTAACATAATATGTATGTTTAAGTTGGCAGCATGAGAAAGGAAAAAGCAAGAGAGTTGAGATGAGGATAAACAGGGCTGGCATCTGACAATCGAATGATCATCAGTGGTATATCTGTACCTACCTTCATAAAGCTGCCTAATTTTTGAACCATGAGAGGACTCGGATGAAGCTGGTTTCTTTTTGCACCCGAGGGAATGTCACTAACATGTATACAAATTTATAGATGCTTGTCATTAAGGCCTATGCGGGTTCCCAAGGAAACAAATTACGCATAGTGGATGATTGTTCAAAGCATGCCGCGGCTACCCAAGTTGAGTGTATCATAAGTCCAAGTGACTCACATCATCGAAGCCTGGATTGGCCACAGACATAAAAATGGGGCCAAGAATAGTCATGACATCACGCTGACATAAAAATATTACTGAAACACGCCATAAGAATTAATTTAGGCATGACGGATTGGTAGTGGACGTCGTCAATTGAATGTAACATAACTAAGGAGATTGGTATAGAGAAACAGAGCATGAATGGAAAATGGAAATGAGAATGAAACTAGAATAATTCTACAAGATGACACAGTGGTTGCCCCTCTTCTTCACGCGCCGGTTAAAGAACGCCCAAGGAGCGCCGCACGGGTCGCATACCGGAACACCTCCCGGACGCCTTCACCCGACTTGGCCGAACATTCGAGGTATTGCCTTGCGTTGATCTTCTGTGCGACAGCCATACCCTAATCGTGGCGTAAGGAAACATAAGGGAACGATAGAAAACATAACATACCTCTTCTGGTGTCACAGGCCTCTGGCTGTCTTCCTCAACTCTTCAATAATCCTCGGATCACACCGCAGGTCCTGTTTTCACCCAATGAGGATAATCAGCAGCCCGGCACAGAAATGCATCGCTTCCGAAATCCACTAAAGACCAGTTAGCACACGATACAGCCCAGTAGAGTGAGTACTACCTTCTCCTGGATGTTATCGAGCGGACCAGGGCCGTCGACAGCAAAGCAGATGAGGATGACATGGGAGTCTGGGTAACTCAGCGGTCGCAGCCTGTCGTAGTCCTCTTGCCCTGCTGTATCCCACAGCGCCAGCTCGACATGCTTCGGGCCTGTATATAAATGCGGCGACTCTTTGTAAGATGGAGCGGCACGTACCAGCCGTGTCTGGGTTGAGATAATTGCTTATTGCACTATTCGTGTTCGCATCCCGGAGAGAGGTGGAGGGTTGTGGTGGTGTGGTAATAGCAGAAAGCGAAAATAAATACGCGGCCAAACACACGTACATTGATTGACCGACAAATCAAATTTGAATTTCCAATTCAATCGGCTGGGTGTTTTATTGCGCTCATTGCTGACTCCGAGCCATCTCCATGAGACTCATATCCTCACTTCTGGGGCAGCTAAGGCCATTATTTCTTGCATACTTCGGGCTCAATTTGTTTCAACACCAAACTCCCTGACTCCAGGCATTCTTTCGTCCCCTTCAAACACTCGCTCCGCGTCCTGCTCCATCCAATCCTGACTCGCCTCTAATTACTGCTTGATATGGTGAGTTCCCCATATTGATCAATCCCTAGGATGACGTGGTCGCCAGCATCGAAATCTCGCCCGCAGTCTACCACCTCCGCGTCCGAAGCATCCGGCACCTCACCAAACATAAAGTCGACCCCACCCTCGATTCCTCCTCTCAAAATCTACACTTATCGGTGGCTCTGGGCTGACTGCTTTTTAACTGCTTCACTTTGTCGTCCCTTGTCATGGCATCATCACGAAGGTCGATCTGCGTCGTTGCAGGATAACCGATCATGTGGTTGGACGTGTAGCGTGCGTCGTCATTGGGTTAGCTGAGGGCTGAGAGATATGGGCCGCTGTAGTGTCAACAATGGACGTTGACTATTGGTTGTACGAAGAGGCGACATGAACGCTAACGGGTCTGTCCACCTCATCTCATTCCCTTACGCCTCGAGGGGCTGGGCGACTGGTCATCGCGCAGTGAACTAGGAAGGACATGTCGTGTGAGAGAGATTGGAACTTGAAGGTTAATGGAGGTGCTGTGCAATTTCACCTGGACGAAGGCCATGTTGTATGGCATCGTGGTGAGGGCCAAGTCGAAGTTTAAGGTGAACTATGGTACCAGGTGAACGCAGGAACAATGGATGGAATAACAAAAGGGTATCTCCAGTTGTTATGTGGCTTAAGATCTTGGACCATCCATGGTCATGGAACTGTGGCACTTGGAAGTAGCATAAATAGGCTTAGAAACCCCTCGTTCGTCGGGTTGCGATGGTGGATGTCACTGATCCCATGGAGTGCAATAGGGCAAGGGATATGGAGCTGCAGATGCAGATGCAGGGGCTACGTGCGGCGCAGGGCACACTTTCTATAATTTAAGGACACCAGAAAGAATATACGCATAGAGTATTGAACGTCCACATCAATCATCCTTTGACTATTTGCGGTCCTGCTAATGAAATTGCTTTCATTTACGTGCAGTAAGTCAGCTACTAAATGCATGCCGAGTTATAATATTACTATGTTGTCGCCTGATTATTCATCTGAGACGCCAGTGTGGCGACTCTATGTCTGTAAGCCATCGTCAATTACTCAACAGAATTGTAATAACCCACAGGACATGTTCTATTCCCCTGCCGTCCCACCGGATGCTAGCTTTTGTGCCCTGTACAATATTTAAGACGAGAATGCCAATGGTAATAGTGATACTGACATCTCCTGCTTGCCATACACTTAGGACGGTTCCCGTACGCAATATACCTTTTGCATCCCAAATGCAAACGCCTGTGCCAGGCTACGGAAGTGAAATGAAGGAACGAGGGACAGGGAAGATATAGAGTACCCACTGCTATGTTCTCCATAATTGTTCGTGAGGTGGATGCGCTAAACTATCAAGACCCACCTGGTAAAATACCCCAAAGCACAGGGTAAGGTATTGAAGCCGAGGCTGCAATCACTAAGTCGCATGTGCATGTGTGTCTTCTATTCTTATTCTTAGTAGGAGATTCTTCTTTCCTCTATTTTGACATTTGTCTGCCGCTCTTATGTGAATAACCAATTTAGCGGTTACGGGTGCATCGAACACTGGTGATAATTCATGATAGCACTTGCCGCATTGCCTCATTCGGTCTGACCGAGGAGAATGTCAGGATTATATCGAGCTTCTACTGACAGGAGGAATAAGCAACTGCTGGACAGTCCGTGAGTAAGAGTCAGGAAACGAAGAAGGCACAGATACCGTTGTAAACGGAAACGCTTTCTCGCCGTCCGGACATGATTTCGGCGTCTACAATGTAATATCGCACTACACCCATCGGGAACAGTGATGACAAGTCTAGCCCCGTCGTGTGCGTATCTGCAGCAAGATATTCTTTTGCCTTCTAATGACAGTCTCGGCATTGATGGCACCTTTTGTCATTCGGACGTCAGGAATCTATTTGTAGCGGTAGCGATGGGAAATGAATGGCTGCGTCCTCTATCAATATGTTATACTTTCTTGGGAAGTATGGCAAGAAATACTCACGTTATACTTAGTCTGATGTGTTTACAAGGCATGTGAAAGTTCAAAATTTATTCCTACTATCCAGAGTTTCCTTCCTGCCACCGGTATTTAGGTGCCGCATTTTTTATTCTAGTAGCTCGGAATTTGATGTGGCATTCATATATCCCGGCGCCAAATGAAATCTTTGAGTTGAAATGAAGCATCCATGTATCTTAACCAGGATGATGCGCACCGTAATCTCCAACGTAGCGCACTGCCTGATTGGACGCTGGTATTAACCACTCTCACCTTCCCTTATTGCTGGGATACATAACATTATGTGGAGATGTGTTCTAGCTACAATAAAATGATCTATTCATGCCGGAGTACATTGGTATTGAAGCTCTCGGGATTACGTATGTCCTGTTTGCTTACTTTTGTATTGTATTCGTAGTTCGCCGAGTCAACTTGACCTTCATATCGACGGGACATTTAGGAAAATCCAAGTGAGAGACCCCCTCCCTCCCTCCTAATACAATGAACTCTTTTCCAGTACGTTGCATCATATCCTTTCAGTGCACTGACTTTCTCTTTATAGGATTGGTTCCCGTGTTTTATTCTATGACTCAAGTGGACGTCTTATTGAAGGTGTCGTGGAGCTGACCAGTTCCATGGGAAATGTGAGACATGTTTCTCAAGGAATAAGAAGATGGGCCTGATATGTTACATGGTATGAATATTTTGCATATCCGGCGTGACAATGGAAAGACCGTGACCTTGCCGTAGGTGTTCACTCCTCATAGACTTGGCCTACCTAAGGTCGAATATAATTATGCCTGTAAGCGTGTCTCGAGGGTAGCATTTGTGGAAAAAATAGTTACCATTCGGGCATACAGTTATGATAATGAGAAGAACCTATCAGCGTGATAAAATAACCTAATATCCATGTTGTAGACTGCAGCCGATTGGGTACTTTGAATAAATCAGAGCATGGCCTTGAGCGTAAGTATTATAGTAATGAAGGAAGAGACGAGGAAATGTGTCAAGAATCGCTTTTTACTAATACGCAGTAAGAAAGAGGAGCTCTGAATAGGAGGAGAATTTTTCGAAAAACATACGACAGAAAACTTGGAGGTTGCGATTTCTCAAAGAGGAAGTAACATTCGAAAAAGAAGTTGTACATATTATTCATCTTCGAAATGACATTGGAGAGATATGTTGTACATGGATGAAGATGAACAAATAACAGAGTCAGAAGCGACAATACGTTTTAAGAGTCTGACTCGCAGTTGAATCACGACTGATGAGAATTGCTTTCAAGTGTCATTTTAAAAGTATTAGCGATGGTAGTTGATTTGTATCAATAAGAGACGATCATGCATGCACATTCATTTTTAATATTTGCTTGAATGCAGAGAAACGCGACAAAGAAAGGTTTGGTGACAGAGGTAGTATGTTCACCATACGTTCACACCTCACACAAACCTCATGCTGTCCGTGCCGTAAGACAATGGTCAAAGTTGTACAGACAGGGAGAACTCGGTATATTGAACGCCATTCCAGGTATATTTTTCAATCAAGTCACATCAAAGGATAAAAGTGCTCCAAGTGTCTCTATCGACCACTAGCATTGCCCATTTTCAGTTTTCCAACAAAAGAGCCGAAGGAGTGAGGCATCGACTCACTCGACCGGGTTGATGTTTCACCGGAGCTTTGCTGAATCTTCGTGACCTTGATAGAAAATGCTCGGTTCGAGGATTAGCCGTTTGTACAATGGCAGGTACAGATACCGTTGATCACAAACTGATTATTGACCTGGGTTTGAATCTCGATCAGAGAGACTGTCGACTCTTTTCGTTTGTATGGCTGGGAAATTGACAACGCATCATCCACTGAGTCAGCCTGTGCATAGCTTAAGGCAGGATTACGAAACTAAATTTAACAAATGAGGTAACAGATGGGAACCAAGGGGCTGAAGGGAAATGATGGAATCAACAAAACTGAAAGAGTGTGATCGGGAGTTTAACTCTCCATTTGAATTTTGAAATTGAATGCTGTCCCGACAGATTATTTCGAATTGGTTATATACATGTGCTGAGCAGCAGTCGGAGCGGACCTTGCACGATTTCAACGGCCTGTGTACCTGTCTGATTACTGGTAGGGGTTATTGTCGCGTCTATTTCCATCCCCTTCAATATCAACTTCTTGATCACGACGGAAGCTAGTATCCGATTGTTTGCTTACCAAATGTGTTTCATGATAAAGAGGTTCCCATGCTCTCAAGGGTAGTCTACGTCCTAATCGTCTTATTAATCTAGGAACTGTAAACTCTTTATCGCGTTGTTATACCGGGGGATGCGTGAGAGAAGTACTCGATCTTCTCATATCTTTGCGCCCGTCTTTAAGGCTTTCATCGTTACAGCATCGAAAACTGTGCTATATTCGTATGGAAGGTAATACTGGGAATTTGATACCTTTTGCAACATTGGGCTCAGTGTTTTTATCATTCGGCATCCTCCATCATGTGTGCAACCTTCAAACATAGTGCAGGTACGTGAGACTCCAGAAATTTCCTATGTCCAAGAAATGAACCGCTATCTAAGGAACGGCGGACAATGGATATTCTTCCATTACATCTATAACATACGATCTAGTCGTGTTGCAGCTGTCTCGGACGGCGTTTCTGTTTAAGATTCATTTCCAATTTCCTTTTATAAACTGGTGGTTTTTATGACGGTAGAAACAAAATAAACAGGGAGACCACCTTCTCGTAGGAATTTTACTATGGTGTATGACACTGTCTATGATATCCCACGCCTTCCTTCCTTGAACCTTCTTATGTATGTCTCGTCATTTCAGACGTGTCAGGAAACGTTGGCCGCAACATCAGGGCCACGCTTTCTCCCAATGTTCTGTTATGCTATGCCCTTGTTCGTCCCCGGAGCTTACGGACTGGGATACAGCAACCTGGATCTTGTCAAACGTTTTGAGCTCGGCTGGGCATGTACATATCCCATTGTGGCGTAACGGAAGCCATCGGCACATGTCGATAGTGGACACTCACGTGTTAATATTCCCTGATCCCCGCCTGGGTATCTTTTGTAGCTCAACACCTGACCGGACTTTACTGTAGTTGCGATAAGAAATTCACCGCCATGTAAGCTTTCATGATTTTAATGAATGTACATGTCTAGTACCTGACAGTCCATGACTCACACCTAGCTTGGTATCAACGATCCTGGGGTTCGGTAATATATCTCAATATTAGCACCAGATACCATCGCTACCGACGTCACCTTTGTATTCATTAAGTATACTTAGTGTTTTCGTGTTGAATATCTACCATCCTTTCAGTGGTTTCGCTATGTTTTTCCTAAAGATGCTGCAGCAAAACTAGGCAGGAAATATGGGCGGCTCCGGGCGGTCCTCACTCATTGTTGAAACAGACCCATTCACTACTACCGAGAGCGTGCTAAACTGATCTCAACAACAATTCCGGGTCGGAGACAGGCACGGAGATATGTGAGTGCCTTGAACTATAGCAAAATTAGACGGCGTAGATACATTTTTGGCGTCGAATGACATTGTTCTACAACCCTGACCGCTTCCGCGATATCCGAGTCGAATACCATCCGATGCAGTCCTCAACGCAACCTTTGAACCCTAGTCGTATTAAGCAGATTCACGTGCAGAAGTAGCATGTCACGTTGTACACTTCCCCAGATCATTTTCCACTATTTCGCCTTGGCAGTCAGCCCACAGTGCCTTTAAACATCACATTCGAAACTCTGTTCCTCTAGGCCAGTGATCGAACTCGAAGCATGTCGCCTCGTAGAGTCGTTCAATTGACTAGTCGTATGCCTGATGTTATCGGTTCATGCTTTTTTGAATATTTTAGAGATATCCTTTACGAATGTTTCATTGGCCAGTGCCACTGGGAAAAGATTCGCCGTCATCGGATATCATCAAGCACCAGGCATCCTTCCCTTGCGCTTCGCGGGTATATAAGCAGGTGGGTCTCACTAGGTTAATGCATCTACCACACATTTAACAGTTAGCAAACAACTATGGATAACATAGGAGTGTGTACTCTCTATTTCTTCACCGTCCCTTGTTCACTCATTTCACTTCCCTAGGTTGGCACACGCGTTGGCCGTTGGGACCCCAAAGGCAATTTGCTCAAAGGAGACGTTCTACTCGTATGGCAGAGAGCGGATGTTAGTATAACCATTGCTTTTTGTGTTCTGATCTTCGGCTGACATACGCATGGTACAGGGTACACAAGCTAGAGTCCAGTGGGACAATGGGGGTGTACAAATTGGCCGTGAGTTATAACATTTATTTATTGTAAATTGTCAATGACTTACAGACATAGAGTTGCCCACTTGAGTATCATCCCAGATGAAGGATGAATAATTAGCGACAACATAATGGTCGACATGTGTTTGGATTACTGTACACAAATGAAAGTGATGTTCGTCATCAGGACTGAAAATCGGAAAAAGGTAGTTGATATGTATTCAATGTGCATACAGATTACTTGACGGTGTATATATTTCTCCTGGTGTCCTAAGATTATAGAAATCGTGCACCTTTGTAATTCATCATCCTTTCTACGATGTTTATCAGCCATTGAACTGTTATTATAGTGCCTTGACCCTCCTCATTCAAGCTCGTATACTTGAGACAACTAGCATCTTTTCTTGTCCTGGGAACTGCTGCAAAATCTTTGCTACAAGTGCTTTCAACCAGCTCCGAATTACCAACTGAATTCCAACTTTTCCGTCATAATACCTCTGAATTTCACTGAAAAGACGACGATAGCTACTTATTCATATCGTAAACCGCTGGTCTGGTTCAGAAAGAAGAAAAGCCGCTCTGATGCAGATAAATCACCTCTGCCCGTGCTTGAGTCAGGAAAAGTGACCCACCCTTGGCCAACTAGGCAGACTGGCGGGGCGTACACTGTCAGGATCGCCATTTGACGTCAGGGATTTCCTTTTCCTTCCAGCATCATCCGCCTTCCCGCTTGTGAACGAAGATACTGAAAATCCACGATTACGATGAAACTGAATCCGCCTAACCAAGGAGTTGCAATCGCTATCGTCCTCCCGCTGTTACCTTCTTCGCCATGAGAATCTCGTCCGAGGGAGCAGGACGAACGGAATCACAGATGACGATACGCTTGGGGAACGAACAGGCCTCATTTGGAGTCAGGGGTAGGATAATCTTGAGGTGATCAATTAGGAGAGCACAGAAGGTGTCGTCATTAAAGGACCCGGGTCTTCATCATCGGGACACCAACTCGGAAATCCAACACTCTCCTTCGAATTCAATAGTACCAATGTTGTCCTCAAAGCGCAGCCCGAGTGCAGAAACCACGAATCACCCACCCGAGTCATCTACCTATACCGCCCGTCGCCACTGCCTCTGCCTCTGCAGTTCCATCTCCCTCGCCCTATTGTGCTCTGCAAATCAGTGACATCCATCAACGCAACCCGACGCACAAGGGGTTCCCAGGTCGACAATGGCACCCTGATACCGGGCTCCACCTATCAGTGACGTCAAACCAAGACGCGCACCTGAGCATGCTCACTTACCCTGAAAGCCCCCCATGCTTCGTACACCCTGAGACTGCGACGTCGAGTTCATTTCCCGTATCGCGATGTGGTGTGGTGTGGTGTGGAATGTGCTTTGGGGCAAGGAACGAAGGAATGGACTGAGCCTATTTATGCTACCCTCCAAATGCCACAGTTCCATGACTATGAATGGTCCAAGGTCTAACAACTCGAGAGATTCCCTCTTATTATTCCATCTATCTATTGATCCTGCGCTCGCCTGGTGCTTTCGTCCACCTTAAACTTTGACTTGGCCCATGCCACGATGCCACACAACATGGTCTTGATTTACGCGAGATTTCACAGCGTCTCCATTGGCCTTCAAGTCCCGATCTCTCTCACCCGACATTTCCTTCCCTAATTTACTCCGCAAAAACCAGTCATAGCCAGGCGCTGCGAGTCGTACTATAACGAGACGAGACAGACAGACGCGTTGGCGTGCATGTCACCTCTGTGTATAGCCCATAGTCAACGTCCGTTGCTGACGCTGAAGCAGCTCCTCTCTCTTAACTCCTTTTCCCAACGACGATGCACGCCACGCGCCCAACCACACCATGGGTTATCCTGCAACGACGCCGATTGATATTCGTGATCATGAGCGTCGAATAAGTGAAAATTCAGTCAGTCCATGCATGGCCCGGAGCCACCGATGAGTGTAGTTCTCGAGAGAAATTGAGGGTGGGGTCCACTTTACGTTCGCTCAGATGCCGGATGCTTCGGACGCGGAGTGTACTAGACTGCGGACGGGATTCTCCACGCTGGCGGGTCATGTCATCGTGGGGTTTGATCAAGATGGGGAACTCGCCACATCAAACAGTAATTTGGGGCAAGTCAGGATTGGATATGGAGCGAGAGTTTGAAGGGAGCGAAAGAGGTCAATGCCTGGAGTCAGTGATGAATCAAGTTGAGCCCGAGGTATCCAAGAAATAAAAGGTTTCAGTTGCCCAATTGTTACCCAGAGGTTTGATTTCAAGATATCAATCTCAGGCATCGGATGGAGACGGCTCGGAACCGCAACTGATGGGTTAAAACACCCCAGCCTATTGAATTGGAAATTCGATTTGAAATGTCAGTCAATCAATGTACGCATGTTTGGCTGCAGGTTTATTTTCGCTTTTCTGCTCTTACCCTCTCTCTGTACACACCACCATGACCCTCCGCCTCTCCCCGGGATGCGAACACGAATAGTGCGATAAGCCATGATCTCGTCCCAGACATGGCTGGTACGTGCTGCTCCATCTTACAAAGATTCGCCTCATTCATGTTACAGGTCCGAATCAGCTGGTAGCGCACACATCCGGGTGGGCAAAAGTGTAATCGGACAACCCTGAGAGCACATCCCTCGCGACGTGTGGGAGTACCCTCGTCGTCTTATCCTCTACCTCGCAGCAGAGTCGCCGTACAAGAGGCGAGGTCGCTGGATGGGTGTGTAACAACGACGAAGGCTGGTAATAGCCCCGCTGACCGCTCCTGGCATATCTCAACTTCACCTCCTGTTTCCTTTCCAGCACAAGCTCAGCCTACGGTGTGAATTTGGTTGCGCTAGCCCACCATCCGCATCTTTCTCTCGAAATCCACACCTCGCTGACTGTACGCTCAGATCCCACATCACGCGTGGCCGACCTTGCATCACCCCAACCCGCACACCCCATCGTCCAAGTTCTCCCTCTTCCCTGTGTCCCCCTTTCTCTTCCTCACTAGAGGTGTTGGTTTGCTTAACTTGCACAACTGACGGCTGGATGCACGACGCGATTCGTCGCGTCCGTATTCTTTCCCCACTTTCTTGGGTCCTCACGTTTGCTTCTCTCTATTTGGATGTAGATGAAGCTGAGGGCGTTCATTCTCAGTCGGGTCTCTGGTATGGGAATTCTAATGCGAGGTACGTAGCAACCTCGTTTATGGAATTCTCTTTTTTTCCAGCTATGATTGTATTCTTGTTTTGTTCAGAGACTACCCCGTGTCATGTACTCAATGAAACTATTTTTTTACTGAGATATCTCATATCTTTTATTTCAACTGTGCTTACGTCTGTGATATCTGTGATGTAGGGTTCTACTTTCCTCATGTGGATGAACGAGTATACTTCTTCGTCACCGTGGTATGCGGCTCGCTATTTTATATTGAATTACGACACTTGTCGTGTTTGCACAAACCTGCAAGTCCTCTTCGTTTTTTCTTACTGCTTTGACTCTGTTGTTGTCCCTCTAACGCAACAAGAGGCGATCTCAGCGAACGTCAAAATTCACCACCAACCAGAGTGTCGAGGCGAGATTCTTCACCTAGTCCTCAAATCGTCGCTCGAGGGCGAGGTCAGCATTTCGTCATCACGTACGGCTTTCTTCCGGAATACACCCGCCTCACCCTTCATCTTTTAGTGAGTACTGAGTTCCCTTGCTGGTGGATGAATTGCATATCTCCCTCGCATTTACCGGCTCTGTTGGGCTGCATGTGCAAAGTCGTTGCGTCCGATTCCTTTTTTGGATCCTGGAACCTATCAAATTGTCCCTGTGCGATATTTTGACATGTATCCGATGGTGGTTGCTCTTTGGTCTCTGATTCATCTGCGAATGCCATGAGTGGTACACATCGCACCGCTTCATCTTCGTAGTTGTCTTCGTTCGTTGTAGAACCGTATTATGAAACCATTTTTTCCACGATAATTCTGATTCGTTTTGCTTCGCCGAGGTGTAACTTTGTACCTGCATCCGTGATGCAGGTTTCTGCTTCGTGAAGACCACGATAACCAGGACCTAAACATCGAACCTTCATGGATGGACATGGACGTTTCTCAGCCATCGGGTTGATTTGATGTCCATTCACCATCTCGATGATATGCTAGCAAGCGATTACATGTTTTCCGGGAACCTTGTGTGTTCACAACTGTCTCTGTTGCATTTATCCAACTTCATAGGCACTCCAGATGCTTCCCTGGCATATGAGAGATAAAATCTGTCGAGGCTTGGATCTGCGGGTCGATGTATGTTGGCGCTAGTGACGAGGAAGACAACCAGGGCCGAACCTCGGCCCGTGCTGGCCGCACCATCAAGTTGATGTTTAACTATACAAAAGACTCACCGCTGCGGCTGACAATGGGAAAAAGGGATAGCGTCTGAATCAGAGTCTGAATTAGGGGGACCTGTCGGAAAAAGACCATCTAACATCCTTCAACAATTGACAATATCTACCGTAAACGTATTGCATAGTACGGTCGCTGAATAAGTACATGGGATCTACCCCCATTGAAGCAGAAGGAAAAGCCGTCTCGATGATAAGAAGAGTCGAGTGTTCCAGTACGTAGATAAGTGGTCATCCTTCCTACTTCGAGTGGCAATAAATATCACAATAAGATAAATGAAATGAAACAATGTCTATGATCAATAGGCTCATAATGGTATCTGGGCAAAGGCCATAGCGTCCCCCCAGGATATAAATTAACGCAAATGTGGGGAGTAAGTCCCTATCGCAGTTTTATCCTCCTCTCGTTCTCCCCGACTTCCTACCGGCTACCCTTTCCCCATGTATCGAGTCCCTTCATAGTTGCACTCAATGATGACTACACCACACTTCCACCTCGGAGTCCAACCAACCCTTGTCCGCCCCTCGCTCGAGGGCCCTCCACACCTGTTACCACTCCCGACATCTCTGACATCATCAACTGGACTGGCTCATACTCTCCGAACGCCCGTTGTCGGAGGGTATATGCCCGCTGAGTTGAGGCTGTCACGGATGTCGGTGGGGTAACAAGTGTGGAATGCCTCCAACGAGGGGGTTGGCAAGTCCTGGCGGCACTTGGAGGGCAGAGTGGTGTTGTCGCTGAGAGCTGCAACCATGGAGGGACGTGATGCATATGGATAGGGTAGTTTGTAAGGTGACGGAGAGAATGGGAGGAGGATGAGCTGCGTTTGGTGGTTTTGGCAAATTCATTCCCCTGTGTACAGTATGCTGAAAGACTAGATATAGCAGATAATCGAAGCTGGTGTGTACCAGGATGTCAGGTAGGAGTCCTGTGCTGACAATGCTGGGATCCTGGATTGTCGAACATGAATTCTCATGGGAAAAATATAGGATGGATACGTACTAGGAACAGTGAACAGTCATTGGAAGTTATCAGAGATTGTTCTTTCTTCCAGAAAATCCGATAATCATTATGATGAGTGAGCATGCGGATTCACCTATAATATTTCAAGAGAACATACACAGCAGAACAAAAATAAGACAAGAACCGGGAAGTATTCAGCCTAAGTTAGGGATCCGAGTCTACACGGCGAATTCATGAACGTACGAAATATTGATACCGACACAAGTTCTTTTGTTACTGGTGACAATTACGTGTACCCTCAGCTCAAATGAAAAGCAGTCAAGTAGTCAAGCCCCTCAATTAGTTACTTTATCCCGATGGATGAAAATAGCGGCAAGGATCCCAGTGACCAAAATACATGGTATGGATTTAAGTTGGGTACGTGATGCATTATCTGTTACGATTTTAACCCCTTTCTTTACCCTAACCCCAGCGAAGCCCCTATCTCGATCCCAGCCACCCAATCGTCGTCTCGCTCTCTCTGCTTGCCTAACCCTGTTCCATTCTCTTCTTATCATCGCTTGATTTAGGACTCTCTTTGAACGCACCAATATGTCCGGTCCAGCTGATGCTCGGACTCTTCTCACTGGTCAAACACCGGCACCTAAACAATGGACAATAGTAGTACATGAACTGTATATTTAAGTAGGGTAGCTCTTGCTGGTAAAACCCAGCCTCGAGCTAAGTTAATTCATACCAACTTGCTTGGAACTCATAAAATCCTCTTGCTAAAAGCCAAAAGACTAAGGACTTAGCCTCATCCTCGTGCTAACAAGTGACGCACTGGGAATACTTGAACGCGAAGTAACCGGTTGTTTGTCATTGTTAGAAGTCATGTGAAGGTTGGGTCTAACAATTAGCTCGAGGCTTCCTTGCCCTCTCTTCCTTACATGCTTGCCATGAAGAAAGAGACTGTATGACCTCCAACCCAAGCCTAGCCCTCCTTACCATTCCTGCCATCCTTGGGCTAATAGCCCTGATAGCCATTCTCTGGTACTACTATCGAATCATTCTCGATTGCTTCCTCCCCCTTGTTGCCTTTCTAAACATATTCTATGTCATCTTCCCACACAGGGCAGGACACAGCCCCACCATCAGAGTCAGACCAGACCTCCCTCAACACCCAGAGATCGACGAGGACCTGGAGAGAGTGTTTCCACCTAGGCCAGCAACACCCCTCCCCATCCATGCCCAACATGTCTACCCCCCACCATCCAGCACCGCCCCCTCCTCGCCCCTCCTGGATCCCCTGGCTGATCCCATTGGAAGAAATCCTCATGACCCTGCCCCTACAACCCTCCACCAATCCTACGCTCATGTGGACCTTGAGGACTTCTTCTGATGAGCCAGGGAGGCAGAGCTTATTTGGACAAGGAACGAGCACCGAACAGGTGATCTGAGAGTACGAAGCCATGCACCCAGCCAGCCCTCTGCCAGAC
>JANDKJ010000176.1:0-17003 GCA_028551335.1 Armillaria sp. CMW 4456
GGATGCTGGCATGTTCATTCTGCAGGGAGTGTTTTCATCAATGGATCGAAAATGAGAGGAAGCAAGGGGTGGACCTATAACAACAGGTTTAGGTCGAGAGCAGCACAGGTCAACAACCTCTGCACACAACACCTCAGGAGCAGAGGAGCATACAGTTAAACAGGAGGAGATGGGAAGTGTAATGGTGCTCATGAAGGATTTCATGGAGCAGCAGAGCACTACAGCAGATAAGAGGTTAGCGACCATGGAGAAGGCTATGATGGAGAATCAGAAGAGTATTCTGAGTTTCTTGCAGCAGCAAGCAAGTTGACCACCTGCACCATCATATGATGCAAATAGAGTGAGTCAATATGGTCATAACCACTCGTGTGCTTGCTTCTTCTGTGGAGATACAGATGGACACATCTCAAGCAAGTGTCTGGTGAAGTCTGCATATATAAAGAATGGGAAGATAGAGATTGTGGATGGGAGGCCATGTCTGCCTGGAGGAGGAGAGATTCCTAAGGACATTCAAGGAGCATATGTGAAGGACTGAGTTGATGAATATTATGCACATGCTCAGGCTGGAAAGGTGCATAGTCAGAATGTAGTTATCAATACTACTTCAACTCCAGGGATGTTCCATGTACCTGGCAGATACAGCACTCTCCTTCAGGAAAAGCAGGAGTTGGAATGGCAGGTGTATGCAATGAGGATGCAGGCAGATTTGGGGATGAGGACTCACAGTAAAGGACCTCCACTTGAGTATCCTTTAGCTGAGATGCCAGATGATGAGGATAGAGAGCAGGGTTTTTCTAGGTGTTCAATGAAGGCAGAAGTGAGCCAATATAAGACTAGTGGAGTTGCCAGGTCTGGTTCACCATCACCCCCAGAGGACGCAAAACCAAAAAGGAGAAGTGTGGCAAGGATTGAGGAAGATGACTCATCTGATTCTGAGACAGAGCACATCAAAATATGCAGTCAGAAGCGGGTGAGGATGGACCCCTCACCTAAGGTTATACCTACTGCTCACAGTAGTACACCAGAACCGACTATGCAATAGCACATTGGTTTTGGGTTAGTTTTGTGTGTTTTAAGAGCAAATTGTGTTGCACTCTGCATCTGGGATGGTGCACTTGTGTTATTGCCTTGAGGCCCAGTGACAAAGTTGCCACCTCCTGTAGTAAAAGTCTTTAGACTCAGAGAAGTCTAGAAAACTGGAGAGCACATCCATTTAAAGCATATTTGAGGTCCTAGAACCCATCTTATCAATTCCACTGCTTGCTTCTATCGCATTATAATCCCCCATGAACTAAAGAGTGTGTGGTTGTTGTATGTGGTTGTAGCATCGAGGGTTGGAGTGTGATTCAGAGTCTGTAGTCTCTGCTCGCATTTTGAGTCCTTTTTGGCTGTGTGCAGCAACTTGCCTCTTCAGCGTCATTATGATGTCGGCCATCTGTCATCGGGGTGTAGTCCAATATGACTCATCACTAACCCGACAGCACATACTTGGTACATCATTGTGGTACATGTGCTACCTCTGAACTTCGTCTTCAGGAGAGCATGCATTCCACATGCTTTCTGCCTATTCCTGGCTCCCGAGTTAGCCATGAGTTGGCCCAGGATATAATCATTTCGATTATTATTTTTGGGCATCCCTCCTTGGCACTCTTTCCCCTGGTCATGCTCTTACACTGCCACCTTCCCTGTGATCAAGAGCACACATGTACTTTCCTTATGGCAGTGTGCTCTTGTGTCCCTGTTGATCTCTAGTGCCACACCACTCAGCTGCCATGTTTTTCCTGCTCCCGTTCCTAGCACATGTCCATGCATCTAGTGTCAAGCACAGTGATTCCTTGGTGAGTCTGACCCCTCTGGTATCGTCCTCAACCTGAACCCTGTGCTCCACCCGTCCTCACTTCAGGCCACATTCTGCCTACACTCCTGGCACAGGAGCACACTTTCTAGGCCCGGTTTCACCTTCTTAGCCTGTGGGTCCCACAGAGCATGGTGAAAATTGCAATTTTCCATGGCTACACCACCAGGGAGTGCATCAGCAGGTAGCACAGGGTGTTCGGACCTTGACAATGGGTCTGCAGGGCATGGCAGTGGGGCAGTGGGACACCCATGGTGTGCTTGCAGAGGTTATGGAGCAGCAGGTGAGTCTGTGGGAGGCACAAAATGAGTTGGTTGGGATGCTGCAGGGTGTAGTGGAAGCTGTGGCACAAATTGAGGGTGGAGTAGTGGCCATTCTCTGCCGCATGGAGGTGGTCAAGGCAGAGTGGGTGGAGGCCACAAGGTGGGAGGATGAGAGGAGACAGAGGGAAGGTGGTGATGGTGTGGGGCTGTTGGGGTTCACATGACTCCCAGCAGATTATCTCTTGTTTGCTTTTGGTAGCATCTTGACATGTGAGCGAGTTGTAGATAGAATGTGATCTTGGTTTTTCTTGATTGAGGCAGGATCTGGCAGAGCCAGTTATCTTGAACAAATTTTCATTAGATCTGGGAGTTTAAGGTAGAAGTAAATGGAAGCCCCTTTTTTCGTGAGTGTGCTGGGCTTGAGGAATCCAGTTATAGGGGAATTCTGTGAGGGGGAGTAGCTTGTCCCAGTTGTCCTGCTGGTAGGAGCAATAGATGCAGATATATTGTTCCAGGGTTTGGTTGGCACACTTGGTTTGGCTGTTGGCTTCCTGGTGATATCCCAAGGTGAAGTGGAGTTTCATGTCTAGGGCTGTTGTGAGTGCGTGGGTGAATTGGGAGACAAATTCAGAGCCATGGTCAGAAGTGACATGGTTCAGAACTCCGTGTTTGGCAAAGACATGGGTGATGAAGATTTTGGCAAGGTCTTCGGATGTGACGGTATTGTGGGTAGGGACGAAAATGGCCTGTTTGCTAGCTTGGTCGATTACTACCAGGATGGCAGTGAACCCATTGGACACCAGTAGTTTCTTGATGAAGTCCATGGAGATGGAGTCCCATGGGTGCATGGGTACTGGCAGGGGTTTGAGAAGGCCATATGGATGGTATCACAGTGTTTTGTTGTGCCTGCAAGTGGTGCAGGATTTGATGTAGTGGCAAACATATTCGCATATTCTGGTGATGAGCCTCAGGGCTCTGTATGCTCCAATCTCGCAGATTTCTCCCTTTAGCAGACTTTCAGCAAACCAATGATTCCACACAAGCCCATATATACTTTATAAGGCTTTTCCAATGCTTTCCCGATGCCAATACCTCAGCAATACTCTGAAAACTCCATTTTTGACCTAAATCCATATTGCCGACATCTCTGGCATTGCTGCATCAAAGTGCACAGGTGCAGCCATGTGAGTGGAGCTTCTCAACATTGATCCGGCAATCATAGGGGCTTCATCACAGCAATTTGATGATTTCCGCAGCACGAACACCCTTTGGCGACTTCGGAATTAATTGGTTATTGCTGTATAACTATGAGATGTCAATGCACATGATACTTTGGTGGTACTCAGTCATTTCCAACCATTATTCTCAACTCTGACACTATGAATAAGGCATAGTCCAATGCTGGAACTATGAAAATCAAAGGTGCAGACACGAATAAGACAATGCACAAGGCCTGCTGTATAGTCAGAAGGTCAGAAACACATATGTTAATGCATAGCCTTCTAGATATACCACAAGGATGCCATTTTATTTATATCTTACTATATAAAGCTGGTAATTTCATACTTTACACTAGTTACTCCCTCTACTCTGTTCCTCCACATACACACATCAATTCATTTACATCAGTAACTCACCCAGCTTCAACAATACTGATAGTACAAGTTTTAATAGTGATTTCATTTGCCACAAAGCCGAGCTTGATGTAGTTAAAGCCAAGACACTTCACAATCATCCATTGACTTAAAACATTGACTCTTGTCATTGTTTTACTTCATTACTGGCATTTGCTCAGTGTTAGTAAGTCATAACCATGCAGTACTCACCTCTTTTAGTTTTATAGGAAAGAATTAGCTTCAATTTCACAAGATCAGATTAGTTTTAATAGTTTTCATTTTCACAAGACATTAGTGAACCCAGTTGGGCATCAAGAGCAGACAAATAGTATTGGATAGTTATAGGGCAGCTCTATTGCAAGCATTGCAAGGATAGGTTTTGAACAGATTTTAGTATTGACAAATTGACAGATATAGGGCAGCTCTAGTGTGAGCTTTGCAGGAAATAGTATTGACCAGTTATAGGAACAGATTTGACAAGAGATAGGACCAGACAAAGGAAACAAAGTATAGTTTTGACAAAGATTGACAGTTTATAGGAATTAGGACAAATAGAATTGTCACAGATAAAGCCAAGGAGCCTAGAAATAAAGACAAGACTCACTATTGCACTGCCATAGCCACAGAAACATTGACACAGACCCATACTGAGATGATTAGGAGTTCATTTAATTCTGACATAATACCAACATCCCTTTTATACATCCCATCTTCCTTCCCATCCAGTTTCCCAGTTTTACGACACACACCAGACCAGATAACAGAGACCAAAGGCAACTCAGAGCATCAGAATCTGTAGTAACTTCTCATGAGACTAGAGAGAAGTCCCCCCAAAGATGACAAGCCAGTCAACATAGGACAGCCTGATTCATCCAGTACTGAATATGCATAGTGTTTTGCTGGTGGAATTGACATGAGTATGGAGGTACTCAGAAAGCTTATGCACAAACATACAACACACCCAAGGAGTGACTTACAAACAAAACTAGTTGTTCTGTAATACCGACACAAAGCCAAGACACCACTATTTCCATTTTGGTTCTTTGCACTGTGATATTCCAGAAGTATCCAACAACTATTCACCAGTTTATGTTCAGAGACCACTAAACCATCTGACCACCTCATCACCAGTCCAGGTGTAGGTCCTTCAGACTAAGTCGTAGGTCCAGTTCTGACCGAAATGTCCAGCTAACATGTGGTTGTGGTGCTGTTGGAGGATCCATAGGCAGAGGTCATCAGCATCCAGTACAACGATGCGGTTGTCATGGCAAAGGAGGCCTGCTGCATTGAGAGTCCAGTGGTTGGTATCAGAGGTGTCCTGAGTGGTGAGCTGGAAGCCCTTGGTGAGGGATGGATCTGTGGTTTGTGCAAGTCCAATGTCCTCATGAAGCTTGGTCACATCCATGATGATACTGGTGCAGAGGACCAGTTCTTCAAGGTATGTGGCTTGGAGGGAGCTGGCCAGTTGTTCCTGTGTGAAGACTGGGTGGAAGTTGTGGGGGTTGACAGCCACATATTGGTTGTCACCATCCTTGGGATAGATGTCCCATCAGTGGGTGAGAGCATCTGGTTTCCCACCGAGGAGTCTGGGTTGGAAGCAAATAACAATGTGAAACTGGGAGAGGAATTTGGACCAGCAGACTTGTTGATGGGTAAGGACCTTTGTAGTGGCGAAGTATTCTAAGTTCTTGTGGTCCATGACTACATCGATGGGAGTAGCAGAACCCTCAAGGTAGTGCTGCCAGTGCTTGAAAGCATTGAAGATGGTGAGGAGTTCCTTGTTGTGCATGTCATAGTTAAGCTCAGCTCCATGACAGGAACACGATGGGGTGTATTTCCCCATCATCAAGGAATATGGAGAGGATGGCAGTGATGGCATAGTTGGAGGTGTCGGTTTCCACTACTAACTGGTAGTCCAGAGCCCAGTGGGTCAGGATCAGTGCCCATGTAAATGTGTGCTTGAGGTTCTCGAATGCTTGGACACAGTCATCGTTGAAGTTCCAAGTCATGTCCTTTCAGATGAGCTGGGTGAGGGGTAGGACTATTTCACTGTACTCATGAATGAATTGATGGTAGAAGTTGGTGAAACCAAGGAAGGCTTGGACATCTTTGACTTTGCATGGCATGGGCCAGTCAGTGATGGCCTTGACCTTGTCATTGGCCATTCAGAGTCTGTCAGGAAAGAGGATGTACCTCAGTTACTCGACTGAGTCTTTATGGAACTCACATTTGGTCACCTTGCAATAGAGCTTGTTAGCCTTAAGGTGATGCAGGACTTTGTGAACATGCTTCTGGTGGTCTGCAGGGTTGTCCGAGTAGATGAGTATGTTGTTGAGGTAGACCACTACAGAGATGTCAAGCATGTCCATGAAGATGTCGTTTACAAAGCATTGGAAGGCAGCAGGGGCATTGGAAAGTCTGAAGGGCATGATGTGCCACTTGAAGGAGCCATACCAGGTGCGAAAGGCCATCTTCCATTCATCACCTTCTGCTATGCGCACCAGATGGTAAGTGTGTTGGAGGTCCAGCTTGGTATATAGGCATGCGGAGTGGGCAGAATCCAGGAGGTTGGAGATCAGTGGAAGAGGGTAGTGATCCTTTTTGGAGATTTTGTTGAGGCTGCAGTAGTCAACACATAGGCAGAGTTCTCTGGTTTTCTTCTTCACAAATAGAACTGGAACGCCATGTGAGGAGTGGGAGGGAGCAATGAATCCACTTCAGAGATTGTCATCAATGAATTCCCAGAGCGTCTTTAGTTTGGATTCTGATAGGGAGTAGATTGGGCTGAGCAGCAGCATCTCGCCCTCATTGAGGTTGATTTTGAGGTTGTAAGGCCTGTGGGCTGGTAGTTCCTCAGAGAGTGAATCACTGAAGACATCTGCGAAGTCATGGTAGTCTTCCAGGACTCCCGTTAAGTTGGGTACCCTGATGTCAGCAGACTTTCTGCTGGTTTCTGGCCAGGAGGGTTGGAGGGTGAATTGTTGAGCTCCATCCTCAGTGCAGGCATGGAGGAAGGTGGCAGCTGAAACCAGCAAGATCGAGGGTTTATTATCAAGTTTTGCATGTTGAGTGGGAGGGTAGGTGTACAAAGGCTTGTAGGGGAATGGAGTCCAGCAGGAGGCTTTGTGGGGCCTTTTATTGGCCTGCGGTGGCTTAGAGTTCACCTGGGTCAAAGATGGCTCTTTATCAGCTGAAGTAGGGGGCTTGTTATTAGCTGGGGAAGGTGGCAGACCCATCAGCATCTGGAAAGTAATGCTGGCTGCAGCCCAGTCAATCAGTGGATTGTGGCAGGAGAGCCATGCATGCCTGAGGATGGAGTTACAGGATGAGTCTAGGGTGGTGACATAGAATTGGATAGGGGTGACTTCTCCAGATGGGAAACAGATGGAGAGTTTGGTACTTTTAGTGATGAGGGATCTGGTGGAGCCATTAAACAAGCAAAGTTGTAAGGGAGAGATTGTATTAGTGGGTGGTTTCTGCTGTGCTATGTACATGGTGTCAATAAAGCAATGGCTAGAACCCAAGTCTATGAGAGTATGAAGTGGGAGAATGGTTCCATCAGTACCAATGGAAGCATTCAGGGTGAGAGTCAGGGAGTTGTCTGATAGGGAGGCTGCATTGAGGGTTACTTCTTCTAAAGTGCAAGTGAGGTCAATGCAGTCCTGGTCTTGCATGGAGGGCACAGGACTGCTTTTTAGTTTTCTGACTGGGTTGAGTCACTGACCTTGGTGATTGAGGCAGAGGTGGTAGTGGTGGTGGCTGATCTGCCCTTTGCGGTGCCCGACAAGCATTGCTTCTTGCAGTCTTCAGTTTTATGTTTGCCTCCACAGATGATGCAGAGGTTGTTCTTTTGTCAACATTCCTTTTCCTCTGGAAGTAGGTGCCCATCCTTGCTGAGTTTCTCAGTGTAGGGCTTCAGTGTGGTAGGTGCAGCAGGGTCTGTGGCTTTCACTTTGGATGAGGGGGAGTGGGAATTGGAGGAGGAGTGATTCTTGTAGGTGATTTTGGCTTTTCAAGTCCAGTAGTGGGCATCCAATTCTTGGGCTAGGTAGTGCATGTTGTGGAGGGTGGTTGGTTTCCCATGCCAGGCCATGTCATCCTTGATTTGTGTGCAAAGTCTGTGGTAGAATGTGTAGTGGAGGGAGTTATCCCTGTACCTGATGAGTGAGGTGTATTGGTTGAACTTGACCAAGTACTTCATGATGCAGTCCCCATCACATATCTGCAGGTTCTCTAGCACGTCTTCCACATCCCTGATGGCATTGAATGGGCCAAAGTTGGTGAGTAGCTCAAATAGGAAGGTGGAGTAGGAGGATTGCCAGGCAGGTGGGTTGTTCGGGTCTGGGCAGAGTATGTCAGGTTCAAACCAGGTGAGTGCAGTTCTGGTGAGGTAGGAGATCACATAGTTAATTTTCTGGGCTTCATTGGCAAAAGCCATTGGGTGATCGTTGAAGTTGAGTTGGAGGGAGATGATGAATGCCTGGAGTTTGCTGGGGTTGGAGCCATTGAAGGTGGCTGGTTTCTTGACCTTGGTATGGACCAGCTTGGCATGGGGGGCATTCAAGTTTTGTGACATTGTTTGGAGGAGGGTCAGGAACTGGAGCATTACATCACCTGGGTTGGGGGGTGCAGGCTGGGCTGGTCCTCCTGGATCCTCCTGGACCTCCAGGGCCTCCAGGTCCTGCAGGTATTCCTGGGTCAGCTGGGTCTTCATCTTTGGCTTCCGACTGTTCTGGGGATTCTCTATCTTGATGGAAGGTGGTGTCTGCTAGCAGGTCTCCTTCATTGGGGCTTTCTGTGCAGGGTCCGGTGATCACTGAGATGGAGTCAATGGTGGGGTCTGTGATGTGAGGTCTGGTGTTCATTCATGGGGCCTGGCAGGCTGTGAAGCTGGAATGGTAGTAGGTCTCTCATCGCACTGGGCAGGGTCCTGCAGAGGCAGAGCTGAAGAGGTCAGGAGATTCCCCAGAGGGGGAGTCGGGGATATTGAGGGTCAAGGACATAGTTGGGTTGATTGTTCGACTCAAGGGTTTGAGTTCGAATATACTGTTAGGCTACATGCCTGAGTGGAGTGGTCCAGCAGAACTCATGGAGCCAGTGGGGGATGGGCATTGACAAAGCTATGGACAATGTCACCCTTGAGTCAGTGCCCAACAGCCAAGTACAGAGGGGTTACTTAGCTGGTTATATGGTTCGTCAGCACCTGTGTGGGGCCAACAAGTTTTGAGGACAAGTGAGGATGGGAGGATGAGAGAGGAGTAGAGGAGGGTCTGGTGATGAGGTGGTCTGATGGTTTAGTGATCTCTGAATGTAAACTGGTGAATAGTTTTTGGATACTTCTGGAATATCGCAGTGCAAAGAACCAAAATGGAAATAGTGGTGTCTTGGCTTTGTGTCAGTATTACAGAACAACTAGTTTTGTTCATAAGTCACTCCTCAGGTGTGTTGTATGTTTGTGCATGAGCTTTCTGAGTAGCTCCATACTCATGTCAATTCCACTGGCAAAACACTATGTGTATTCGATACTGGACAAATCAGGCTGTTCTACATTGACTGGCTTGTCATCTTTGTTGGGGGACTTCTCTCTAGTCTTGTGAGAAGTTACTACAGATTCCAACATTCTGAGTTGCCTTTGGTCTCTGTTATCTGGTCTGGTGTGTGTCGTAAAACTGGGAAACTGGATGGGAAGGGAACTGGGATGTGTAAAGTGGCTGTCGGTATTATGTTGGTATTAAATGAGCTCCTAATCATCTCAGTATGGGTCTGTGTCAATATTTCTGTGGCTATGGCAGTGCAATAGCGGTTCTCATCTTTATTTCTGGGCTCCTTAGCTTTATCTGGTTATGTCTTGGCTTTATCTGTGACAATTCTGTTTGTCCTGATTCCTATAAACTGTCAATCTCTGTCAAAACTATACTTTGTTTCCTTTGTCTGGTCCTATCTCTTATCAAATCGATTCCTATAACTGGTCAATACTAATTTCCTGTGAAGCTCACAATAGAGCTGCCCTATATCTGTCAATCTGTCAATACTGAATCTGTTCAAAACCTATCCATGCAATGCTTGCAATAGAGCTGCCCTATAACTATCCAATACTATTCATCTGCTCTTGACACCCAAATAAGTTCGCTAATGTCTTGTGAAAATGAAAACTATTAAAACTAATCTGATCTTGTGAAATTGAAGCTAATTCTTTCCTATAAAACTAAAAGAGGTGAGTACCACACAGTTATGACTTACTAACACTGAGCAAATGCCAGTAATGAAGTAAAACAATGACAAGAGTCAATGTTTTAAGTCAATGGATGATTGTGAAGTGTCTTGGCTTTAACTACATCAAGCTCAGCTTTGTGGCAAATGAAATCGCTATTAAAACTTGTACTATTGGTATAGTCGAAGCTGGGTGAGTTACTGAGGTAAACAAATTGATGTGTGTATGTGGGGGAGTGGGATAGAGAGAGTAACTATGGTAAAGTATGAAATTACCAGGTTTATATAGTAAGATATAAATAAAATGGCATCCTTGTGGTATATCTGAAGGGCTATGCATTAACATAAATATTTCTGACCTTCTGACTATACAGCAGGTCGTGAATGTCACCTTTTTTGTGTCATCATCTTTATGCTACAGATAATGCTGAAAAGGGATGAGCACCCTTTAGGTAGCATGTGCATCTAAGTCCTGTGGTTATACAGCAATAACCAATTATTAGCCCAAAGTCCCCACTGGGTGTACTTGCTGTGGAAGTCATCAAACTGCTGTTACTGAGCCCCTGTAAGACCAGGCCATTGATATTACCGGTCTGTGCTCGTGACTGCACCTATGTGACTTGATGTGCTAATGCTGCTGATGTCAGTATTGTGCCCTATTGCCTCTAATGGTTCAGGCCGATTTAAAGCTGAGGAGATAAGTCGAAATTAGCTGCATTGCCTTGAAATTGAGTCATTAAGGTTGGGAAAATGTCGGAAAACCCCAATAAAGTATATATGGGCTTGTGTGGAATGTTTGGTTTGATGAAAGGCTGCTGGCAGGATAAATCTGCGAAATTGGAGCATACAGAGCCCTAAGGCTCATCACCGGATGGAACATCAGGGACCGAAGTTGAGTATGGGTCTTGGCTAAAAAGAGGGCAAAACCAAGTTGATATTCAAACTAGGGTGCTGCTAAGGTTACAGGTAGTTTATATACAGGCAATGGTATTGTATCAGAGTCCATTAAGCTCTGTCATGAATATGCAATATGTTAGTCGGTTGGATACAGAGTCCATGACAGAACTGTGGATGGTGTCGAGTGTGCTGATAGGGCAGTATCCATCTTGGGGTGATGTTGGTTGTTGGCTGTCTCCATTAGTTGTTGATGTAGGAGTTCTGCTGACCAGCGAGAGTTGGTCTGCTTCCTGGTGTCACATGGTCAACCATCATGCTCATGACATGCTGTTGGAGGATGCAGAGTCAGAGGTTGTTGATGTCCAGTACTATGATGCAGTTGTTGAGGAGGAGGAGTCTGGATGCATTGCAGTGAAGAGGCAAGTCACTGTGTGCAGCCAAAAAGGACTTGAAATGCAAGCAGAGACTACAGACTCTGAATCACACTTTAACCCTCTATGCTACAACCACACACAACAACCACACACTCTTTAGTTTGTGGGGGATTATAATGCGATAGAAGCAAGCAGTGGAATTGATAAAATGAGTTCTAAGACCTCAAATATGCTTCAAATGGATGCGCTCTCTGGTTTTCTAGACTTCTCTAAGTCTAAAGACTTTTACTACAGGAGGTGGCAACTTTGTCGCCAGGCCTCAAGGCAATAACACAAGTGCACCATCCCAGATGCAGAGCACAACACAATTCGCTCTCAAAACACACAAAACTAACCCAAAACCAATGTGCTCTTCCAAGAGATGCTCCCAAATAAAATCCACAAGAGCCACTGTGTTCAAACCAATGCCCTCTAGCTTCCTAACCAATCATAACTCCACATGGTTTGAACCTATGCCAAATCAGAGAAACCTAAAACACAAAAACACTGTCCCACAAGCCAAAGGGTTTGAACCTCTGCCAACTGTAGCTTCATGCATCACACGAAACCCTTCACACATGAGAGCACAAGCACTCTGGCCTCCCAAACATCCCCTAGATGAACTTAGAGCTGATCACACTTCACACAGACTTTTCTGCCATGCACCAAACTCTGTATTTGAAACTACTGACTGAACTGACTGAGAGTGTCAACTTTTGCTTACACACTACACAGAGGGGGCCCGAAGCTTGTTCCCTCCAAAGAAACTCCTAAAACTGCCACACAACCTCAAAACCTATGTGCTCTTCCAAGAGACACTCCCAAATACAATCCACAAGAGCCACTGGGTTTGAACCTATGCTGAGTCAGAGAAACCCAAAACCCAAAACCCAAAACACCATCCCACAAGCCGAAGGGTTTGAACCTCTGCTGACTGTAGCTTCATGTGTCACTGTCACATGCATGACAACCCATGTGACACCAACAGAACTGACCGACCCTCACAGATTGGTGGAGCCTGTTCACCAACAACTCACAGAGACAACCAACAACCGACACCACTCCAACACACATACCACTCTATCAACACACTCGACACTATCCGCAGCCTGTCATGGACTCTGTCTCCAACTGACTGACATATTGCATATTAACAAAGAACCCCTCAGACTCCAATGTGATACCACTGCCTGTATATAAACCACATGTACCACATAGTGAATTCCCTAGTTCAAATATCAACTTGGTTTGCCCTCTTAACAACTAAGACTCATACTCACCATCAGCCTCTGACACCCTGTCCGAGCCATCCTCTACTCCTCCTCACCCTCCTCTTCCCACTCATCCTCAAGACCTGTCAGCCCTGCACAGGTGCCGATCGAAGCCAGTATAACCAGCTAAGTAACCCCTCCATACTTGGCCATCAGGGCACCGACTCAAGGGTGACATTGTCCATAGCTTTGTCAATGCCCATCCCCTCCCCCACCGGCTCCGTAAGTTCTGCATGGACCACTCCACTCAGGCACGTAGCCTAACAGTATATTCGAACTCAACCCCTTGAGTCAAACAATCAATACAACCATGTCCTCAGCCCTGAATATCCCCGACTCCCCCTCTGGGGAATCCCCTGACCTCTTCAGCTCTGCCTCCATGGGACCCTGCCCAGCATGACGAGAAACCTACTACCATTCCGGCTTCACAGCCTGCCAGGCCCCACAGACGAACACTAGATCCCACACCACAGATCCCACCATTGACTCCATCTCAGTAATCACCGGACCCCATGCAGAAAGCCCTGATGAAGGAGACCCACTAGCAGACACCACCTTCCACCAAGACAGAGAATCCCCAGAACAGTTGGAAGCTGAAGATGAAGACCCAGGAGACCCAGGAGTACCTGCAGGACCAGGTGGACCTGGAGGACCTGGTGGACCTGGCGGCCCAGGAGGACCAGGCAGGTCCAGGAGGCCAGGAGCTCCAAGAGGACCAGCACCACCTGCACCCCCCAACCCAGGTGATGTAATGCTCCAGTTCCTGACCCTCCTCCAAACAATGTCACAAAACTTGAATGCCCCCGAGCTGAGCCGGTCTGTACCAAGGTCAAGGAACCAGCCACCTTTGACAGCTCTGACCCCAGCAAACTCCAGGTGTTCATCATCTCCCTCCAACTCAACTTCAATGATCATCCGACAGCTTTTGCCAATGAAGCCCGGAAAATTAACTATGCAATCTCCTACCTCACCAGAACCGCACTTGCCTGGTTTGAACCCGACATACTCTGCCCAGACCCGAACAACCTGCCTGCCTGGCAATCCTCATACTCCGCCTTCCTATCCAAGCTATGCACCAACTTCAGCCCATTTGATGCTGTCGGGGATGCAGAAGACGTGCTAGAGAACCTGTGGATGCGTGATGGGGACCACATCATGAAGTACTTGGTCAAGTTCAACCAATATGCCTCCCTAGTCAGGTATGGGGATAACTCCCTCCGCTACGCATTCTACCATGGACTTTGCACATGAATCAAGGATGACATGGCCGGCATGGGAAACTGACCACCCTCCATGACATGTGCTACCTAGCCCAAGAATTGGATGCCCGCTACTGGACTCGGAAAGCCGAAATCACCTGTGAAAATTGCTCCTCCTCCAATTCCCACTCCCCCTCATCCAAAGCGAAAGCCATGGACCCCGCTGCACCTACCACACCGAAGCCCTATGCTGAGAAACTCAGCAAGGATGGACACCTACTTCTGGAAGAAAAGAAATGTTGACAAAAGAACAACCTCTGCATCATCTGCAGAGGCAAACATAAAACTGAAGACTGTGAGAAGCAGATGCCCATCGGGCACTGCGAAGGGCAGATCAGCCACCACCACTACCACCTCTGCCTCAATCACCGAGGTCAGTGACTCAACCCAGTTGGAAAACTAAAAAGCAGTCCTGCACCCTCTGTGCGAGACCAGGACTGCGTTGACCTCACTCACACTTTAGAAGAAGTAACCCTCAATGCAGCCTCCCTATCAGACAACTCCCTGACTCTTGCCCTGAATGCTTCCGTTGGTACTGATGGAACCATTTTCCCACTTCGTACTCTCATAGACTCGGGTTCCAGCCATTGCTTTATTGACACCATGTACATAGCACAGCAGAAACTACCCACTAATACAATCTCTCCCTTACAACTCCGCTTGTTTAACAGCTCCGCCAGATCCCTCATCACTAGAAGTACCAAACTCTCTGTCTGTTTCCCATCTGGAGAAATCACCCCCATCCAATTCTATGTCACCACCCTAGACTCATCCTGTAACTCTGTCCTCGGGCATGCATGGCTCTCCTGCCACAATCCACTGATTGACTGGGCTGAAGCCAGCATTACACCCTGAACAATGACGGGCCCGTCTCTTCCCCTGGCTGATAATGAGCCACCGACTTTGGCTGATAAAGAGCCATCTTCTAACCCAGGTGAACTCTAAGCCACCCCAGGCCAATAAAAGGCCCCACAAAGCCTCCCACCAGACTCCATTCCCCTATGAGCCTTTGTACACCTACCCTCCCACTCAACATGGGAACCTCGATAATAAACCCTCGATCTCGCTGGTTTCGGCTGCTGCCTTCCTCTGCACCTGTGCGGAGGATGGAGCCCAACAATTCACCCTCCAACCTTCCTGGCCAGAAGCCAGCAGAAATTCCGCCAACGTCAGTACACCTGACCTGATGGGAGTCCCAGAAGACTACCATGACTTCATGGATGTCTTCAGTGACTCACTCTCCAAAGAACTGCTGGCCCATAGGCCTTACGACCTCAAAATCAACCTCAATGAGGGAGAGACGCCGCTGCTCAGCCCCATCTACTCCCTGTCAGAATCTGAACTAAAGGCCCTCCAGGAGTTCATCGATGACAACCTCTGAAGCAGATTCATTGCTCCTTCTTGCTCCTCGCATGGTGCTCCAGTTCTATTTGTCAAAAAGAAAACTGGAGAACTCTGCCTATGTGTTGACTACCGCAGCCTCAACAAAATCTCCAAAAAAGACCGCTACCCTCTTCCACTGATCTCCGACCTCCTGGATTCCACCCGCTCCATGCACCTATACACCAAGCTGGACCTCTGACATGCTTACCATCTGGTGCACATAGCAGAAGGTGATGAATGGAAGATGGCCTTTCGTACCCAGTACAGCTCCTTTGAGTGGCACATCATGCCCTTTGGACTCTCCAATGCCCCTGCTGCTTTCCAATGCTTTGTAAATAACATCTTCATGGACATGCTCAACATTTCCATAGTAGTCTACCTTGGCAACATACTCATCTACTCAGACAACCCCACAGACCACCGGAAGCACATCCGCAAAGTCCTGAGCTGTCTTAAGGCTAACAAGCTCTACTGCAAGGCAACTAAATGTGAGTTCCATAAGGACTCAGTCAAGTACCTTGGATATATCCTCTCCCCTGATGGACTCCAAATGGCCAATGACAAGGTCGAAGCCATCACCGACTGGCCCACTCCACACAAGGTCAAAGACATCCAGGCCTTCCCCGGCTTTGCCAACTTCTACTGATGATTCATCCATGAATACAGTGAAATAATCCTACCGCTCACCCAGCTCACCAGGAAGGATACACCATGGAATTTCGACAACAACTGCATTCAGGCCTTTGAGGACCTCAAGCACACCTTCACACAGGCACTGATCCTAACCCACTGGACCCCAGACTGCCAGTTGGTAGTGGAAACCGATGCCTCTGACTATGCCATCACTGCTATACTCTCCATATTCCTTGATGACAGGGAAATACACCCCATTGCATTCCTGTCACAGAGCCTCCATGGAGCCAAACTCAACTATGACACACACAACAAGGAGCTCCTCACCATCTTCAATGCATTCAAACACTGGTGGCACTACCTTGAGGGTTCCACTACCCCCATTGATGTAGTCACAGACCACAAGAACTTAGAATACTTCACCACTACCAAAGTCCTCACCTGTCGACAAGTCCGCTGGTCTGAATTCCTCTCCCAGTTCAACATTGTCATCTGCTTCAGACCCAGATGCCTTGGCAGGAAACCAGATGCCCTCACTTGATGATGGGATGTCTACCCCAAGGATGGTGACAACCAATACATGGCTGTCAACCCCCACAACTTCTGCCTGGTCTTCACTCAGGAACAGCTGGCCAGCTCCCTCTGAGACACATACCTTGAGGAACCCATCCTCCATGCCAGTATCATTATGGATGCAACCAAGCTTTACGAGGACATTAGATGTGCTCAAACCACAGACCTGTCACTCACCGAAGGTTTCTGACTCACCACCCAAGACACCCCTGACACCAACCACTGGACACTTGATGCAACAGGCCTCCTCCACCATGACAACTGGATTGTCATACCCAATGCCGATGACCTCCACCTACGCATCCTCCAGCAACACCATGACCACATGTTGGCTGGACACTTCAGCCAGAACCAGACCTATGACTTGGTCCAAAGGACTTTCACCTGGGCTGGAGTATGAGAATATGTCTGCCACTATGTCAAATCCTGCACCACTTGTGGACACAACAAATCACTGCAACACCACCCATATGGCCTACTCAAATCACTGTGACACCACCTGTACGGCCTACTCAAACCCCTGCCAGTACCTGCACACCCATGGGACTCCATCTCCATGGACTTCATTGAGAAACTACCAGTTTCCAATGGGTTTACTGCCATCCTGGTGGTGATTGACCGAGCCAGTAA
>JANDKJ010000177.1:0-32245 GCA_028551335.1 Armillaria sp. CMW 4456
ATAATTACATTTTTAATGAAATTTCCTGATTTTGACCCCCTATTTTTACCCAATTCTGAAAAACCATAACCCCTCATACCCCATAGGAATTTGCGGCACAGAGAGGTATGGGTTAAGAGGGAGTTGACTGTAGTACACCGTCCTGAGTGTCAGTCACGATGACAGTCAACATACACATAGGAATCAACGATTATGTATGGTTTACAAAATGATTGCGGACCTGATACTCAGTGCACAGCACAGCACACTGTGCCAGGACCAGAATTTTTTGCCTGCGTGGAGCTATGTCACGGATGGTATCTGAACCTCATAAATTTTAAGCCTCACAGTTCCTAGACAGATCCATCCAAGGCATGATAATCGTCATGGCAGGGTCAAGTTAGCGAGACCCTCTGATTTTCATTATCAAAATCATCCAACCAAAAATGTCAAGTCGAAGACAACAATGGAAAGCAAGGCATTCCATCAGTTAAGTTTTCTATTAAAACATTGCTGCCATAGGAACCCTCGTATGCTATGATTTACCAGAGTTGACTAACAAATGACATACAAAGCTTCTCGTGGTCTTGATTAGCATGAACCAGAAGTACCCTAGTTAAGTTGACTGCTTTCATGTTATTGTTTTTTTTGTGATGACAGTCTAGTGGGCTATCTTCTCGACCAATGAACTATATGTGCGGTGTTTGAATCCCATCATTTTTAGCCTCGCTGTTATTCAAACCACTGCCGTCTGGGTGTTAGTTTTGTTACATCACTTGAATGCCCTGTATCTGTCACCTATATGTCTCTTGCTAAAACTGGATTTGGCTGGTTGAGCTACCTTTGTCGTGTCATAGCGAATATGAGCATGACAGATGCTTCAAAATTAAATACATAACAATACAGAGATGATGACGACTACCCAAAAAGTAAAAGACTGAATTCAGAAAAGGTATTAGGAATAAACGATGAAACATTAACTTCAATACCAAAGACGTGCATTTCTGCGATTTCCGCAAGTGAATGGGGTCTGCTGATGTGTCTTGTCTAAATAACTGACAAGATTGGCATATGTTGTATGTCTACTGTCCGGACAGGAGGACGAGCACAAGCGAGTCTGTGTATACGGAGAATATCTTCTTGTGGAGAGATATACATGGTCAATCATTACCCGAAAGCCTGAAGCTCAACTTTCACAAAGAACAAGGCACAACAACCCAAGCCCGAATGTAGTACTGGTTTTTTTTGGTTGTATGCAGAGGTGTGATTTCTATTGTGACTCGTACTTCATCCTTTCATTGTATATGAGGTAGACTTCAAATGTTACACCTCGGTGGTGCCTTGACGGATTTCAAATGTCAACAAGGCCAAGCAGACACAGGCCGGATATGCCGATGAATAGTTGTCCTCCCTAGTTCTTAGGGTTGTCTCTACAAATTCCGCTTCATATTGATCATTGTCAGGCTTATTGGCTTCCTGCTCTCAACAGTGCCATGGATCATAATCGTAACTGGGGACTTGGAGAGTGCCCGCCCACCTGGCCTATGCATGTGTCGTTTCCCTCTCCACCCCCTCGATCTCTTGATACAAGTAAATTTGCGTCCTGCATTGACACACCACCCCCAACTCCGAGCATCTCCGTCTCACTATCGCGCTTCATTTTGCAGCATATAGGCTCATCTCAAGCGTTCGCCCAGCGTACGTGACAATATGAACATGGCAAACACTTGGTTCTTGCGCGAGTAGGTTTTTCGACGTGCAAAGGACAAGCCCTCATGAAATTGGATAGCATCAGGTCGTAATCTCCACTAATGATGGGACGCCTGCCTGTCCATGCCTGTCCATATCGGCTCCTATGACTCTCCACGTCGACCTCCTGCATTAGACACAACGCTCGCCCCAGCTGATTGAATTAGAAGAATTCCTCTGTGCCACAGATTGAAGATCAAGCTGGCTTGGAGTTCAACGCTGTCTGGCACCATCTTTTCACCAGACTACTTTATCTCCAACCTTGTAACCCTAAATGTGAGCATCGATCAGCTTTTCTGTTTGTCTAGATACTGAACATGGTGCAATCCTCAACGTTTGAAATACGTGGACACAATCGGATCAGAGCTGGTATCGTCATGCCAGTGCGCGTACTGTATGCAATGCCTCTACAAGTTGTGCCTCAGTAGTTAGCGGAGCAATACTACATGTCCACTAAACATATGCTCACATATCTGGAAACACACCTGATGCAGGAGAGCACACCTTCGTAGTTAGCAATCTCAGGGCACCGATCAAGCCCAACAGAACAATGTGTTCCACCATTTCCAAATATACTGAGACTGTGTGAGTGTCAATATATTAGTATAAGTGACGATAGAGGCATAGTTGCATCGGAAAGCATTTGATAAGGAAAAAAGAACTGTATAAAGAGAGACAAATGTGGAGTATGAGGTCTGAAATTAACCCCTTGAGTTAGCAGGGGGGGCGTGATGGACATGAAACCTGTTAGTGCATTGCTCAGGCTCGATTTGATATGCTGATAGAGCAAGGATTTCTTCTGATCATTTGGGTAGAATTTGTACAAAAAATCATCCCTGATCATCAGATCCGATCTTGTGCTCTGGTGAAATTCATTCCGAGCGCCTGATGTCATCCTTAATCCTCATGTACTGACCAGTGTGTCGGCTCCTTCGTCTGAATTCTCATCAACAGATTGTCATCTCCGCAACTGGAACTGTGTGCTCATGCAGAACTGGAGGCTTTTGGTAGAACGAAGAGTGCTCTGCTTTGCAGGCACTGCATATTTTAGAGGTGTGAAGGAAATGTGTGGTTCCTATTTGGACTTCTTCAAGTCGAGGAGTTCGAGAACCATGTTCCCAGTGCATGTATCAATGTGGCGTTGGGGCTCGCAGTAACTGCATAACCATAGAAACTCATGGGTCTGGATGTCGAATGCATGCATATAGGCATCACCTCACGGACAACTACAGAATCAGAACTTATGGTTTCTCATTAGGTGCACAGTAATGGTCTTACACTTGGATGATGTCTATGTTCAAGAGATGCCATAACGATGTGCTATCGTGTTACAATATAATTTTTTTGGCTTCCCCCCGGTAACAAAACCTTTGGTCGAAATGTAACCTGTGCTGCTTCTGTCCCAAAAAAATGTTTTTGGTGTTGTAACGAAACCTTTGGTGCCGGAAATATAATTAGAGACAAACAAAGCATTCTTCTATCAAAGACAATGTTGGGAAAGGCAGGTGGATATGACACAAGTTCAAAACAAATGCCAAAAGGCGAAATTGAGATTTCTGAAACTAGATCTGTGAAGGAAAATACAGTGAATACTAAGTAAATCTCTATTCTTTTTTTTATTTATCTAAAGGGGAAGGGATAGAATAGGGCAATTGGATTGGGTTCCAACTTGAGACCAAGACATCCATCGAGTCTGCCCTGAGTATGAGAAGTACATCAGAAATGGAGAGGGAATGTTTCTACATGGGAGAGCCTATCATTCAAAGATGGGATTACAGGTACTTAGTAATCGTTCTCGAAGGAAGTGCCCTTTTGAGTGGGCACTTGTTGAGCCACATTGTCATGGCCGTATATAGCAAGCATATAGACCCTACATGCATGTATTCCTAGCAGAGGTGCACTGCCAGACATAGACATTGAATGACCACCTTACCTCTGCCCCAGAATGCAGGAGGTGTAGTCATTTGGAATTTGCCTCATTCCCCTTTGGAAACACCGTGTCACCCATTTATTCAGACTGATGTTGGTGGCGCTTTTTCTGGGCAATTGCCACTTTGAATCATGCTTTTACCTCTAGTCGGATGAAAGGTTGTCATATTGTAGAACAAATATGTCTTGAGAAATCTATAGCAGAGGTACAAGGGATGTCTGCAAAGAATACTGACTGGGAAGAAATCCAACTTGAGGTTAATAAGAAGGTCTGCACTTTGTATCGATTCAACGAAAGTTCACCAAACTTCATCCACTATGCCTTGATTATACTTGTGCTCGAGCTAATAATCCACGTCAATTAGAAGCCTGCCAATTTTTTTTCAAGTGTCAGTTGTAACCAAACTCTTGGCACCCCATTATGCTTACCGTCACATTTTAGGATCCATACCATGTTGATGCATCTAGGTTCTCGATACTTAACCCTAGTGAATGTCAATAATTGGCCCATGTCTCTTGGCTATCTCTCACTTGAAATAAACTATAAATTTTCCATCAGTTTGGATACACAGATAGTCAGGATATGTTATTTAATAGCGGATGGGAAGGTTTTGGCAATAATGAAAATCAGGGAGCTAACATAATCATAAGAAAGATGGGGCTAAAAAGGTAGTGAGATTAAAACACCACATGACTGATATGACAGGTGCTTATCTTGCTCGTTTGTTTGACAAGACAGCTCACGAAACGTCTGTCATTGCAAGACACCACAGACATGAGCTGGTATCATGATTAAAGGTTTCATCATTGATTTATGTTGATACTTTCGTTTCTTGTCTAGATCCTTTGTCGCTGTTGAATTGATGTATGTTATAAGAAGAGTCTGATTTATCACTGTTATACTTCTGTACTTATTTCGAAAACATTGATGTGCTCGGTGATGGGTAGTGCACAAAAAGAAACCTGACTCTAGATCATCAATCTAGAGTCTATCTCTCACTCTAACACACACACACTCAAAATCACCAATTAAGTTCGAGGTGGAGTACGGTAGAAGCACTCTTAACCTAGATTTGATAGTTTTGTCTCGAATTCAACTTCTATTCAAGGCTTTGTAAATGTTTACAC
The DNA here is from genome assembly GCA_028551335.1 of Armillaria sp. CMW 4456. Lineage (NCBI taxonomy): Eukaryota > Fungi > Basidiomycota > Agaricomycetes > Agaricales > Physalacriaceae > Armillaria > Armillaria sp. CMW 4456. The sequence continues at coordinate 4,786 of JANDKJ010000177.1, forward strand.
AAGATACACTATCGTGACAGCGAGGTATAAGTGCAAAGGGATTTTTGTAGGTATATTTGAGTTGTTTAGACTCAGATAACTTCGTCTAGGCGCTAAAAAGCTGATCTAGATTTACTTTCAAACCGAAACAATCAAAGAACACACTGGTTCTACAAAGAGCACGCAGACTCCGACTACACAAGTTCGCAGACTTGAGACAAAGAAGCACACAGACTTCTACAAAGGATACACAGATCCTGACTTCAAGTACACAGACTTGCAAAGAGTACACAGACTCTAGAACACACAGACTCTTCGATTGTTCAAATTCTAAGTTCTTCTAGGCTTTTCTACTTCGTCTAGATCGATGCTGTTCACTTGGTTGACTTTGTAAAACTTATTCATGCAGTCGAGGATGTGCACTTATAAAATCCTTTATTTGACTTGGTAGCTATGAGCCACTAGCACAAATGAGGGGAAATGCTTTCCTGCCATTATGCGTCTAGATGGCGGTAATTTATAGTATTCTATGTCTAGGTATAGGGGTCTTGTATCTAGATCATTATGGTACAATACAAGCTTTATTTTACAAACAATGAGTCATGTATTTTCAAGAATTGCGTGATTCTGAGACGTTTATTCATTGTCTCGGAGCTCCTGCGGTTTATTCTATTATCTAGGAGTGCCCCACTGGTCCATAGGTCCTCTGTTATTCAATCTCGGAGAGCCGCATAGCTTCCTTATTCATTCCTCGCAGCAGTGCATGAGTTGCTGAGGTGACTGCCGATCTCCTAGATCGATCGAGGGTACCGAGATTGTATTCCATGATTGTGAATCGATCACATCAGACATCTCGATGCCTGGTACACCTATTTTTATCTTCTATGGTTGTGGGCAATGCTGTCAGGTGGTCTAGATCATAGACAACGACCTTAGGTTTGGTCCTGACTTCGGTAGAGGTCCTTTTCATAAGTTATCTTTTGTTTTGAGGACTTAGAGACTGATCTAGATGTTTGTTTGACTTCATGTTTGGTCTACTGTCATGGCTGTGTCCCCTAGATTTGACTTAGTGCATCTGTTTAGGTGGGGAATAGTCTTCTGATTCAAAGGCATAGAGGGTTGGCCCATCCAGGTACCATCCCTGTGTCCGTTTTGACTCCAGTTAACTCAACAACCAATCTAGTAGTAAGCTATCAGTGTGAAGTCTCCACTATAGCCCTCAATACAGCATCTAGATCGCAAATAATGCTTTATTTTCGCAAAATTTGTGGGTAGCCTGATACCCAGTGTATCAACGTGTGTCAAAATATAAATACCAAAGTCGGTTTCAGCAAGAAACAAACAGAGCCTGTGACATGACAGGACCTTAATGGAATACGAATAAAAAGAAGTGGACTCAGCTATCTGTTCTTCTTGGGGCAGGGTGAATTCTGTGGTAGCCCATCTGCAGAGCAAATTCGCCTGCATACACTTGCATCTGCGGTAATACACATGCATCTGCGGAAATGTGTGACAGTTGCAACATCTGCATAGTTGTGACATGTGACAGTGTCCAGTTAGGCTTATGTGAGACATAAATAAAGGTCTCAGGTGCCCCAGCTAAGAGAGTTAATGAATTTTTTGTTGTTATTATATTGTTTAACAAGTGAATAATTGATGTAGCCTATGATATAATAATCCTACTTCCCCTCCTAGACTAATTATACCAAGGTGTAAATAGGTGAGTGTGACATGTCCATCACACCTGCAGTAAATTAGCATCACTTACATAGTGTGTCATCACAAGCATCGAAATTCTGATGACCTGTGTCGGATATTTCTCACAGGCGATAAAGTCCTCCGACGCTAGCATCTGAGGTGCGTTACAGAAAAGTCACTTGTGTCGGGTGGCTGTGACAAATGTTAAGTGAAAATGTGAGTTTTCAACAGTATAATGGACAATAGGGTTACAATAATTTAATTTTCAGAGTTCACACATGCTGCCTTGCAGGGTTTGGGTCCTTTTGGACTGGACATTGAGATATATTTTGGTGTTGACACAGATGATGTATCCAAATTATGCAGATGATCATTTGATTGAACACATCTGATGGGATCATTGCAGATAAACTCTGCAGATGCAGATAGGTTCAATGCTGTATGTCATTTTCTCATGGCATATGAAGTTTCCTTCCCACTGCAATGCTTCACTAGAAAAATGAGATGAAATGTCTTACCTTCTGTTGCTATCTTGAGTCGGATGGATTTGATAATGAAAATTAGAAGGCATCACTAACTTTGACCTACCATGATGATTTTTGTGCCTTGGATGAATATATTTAGGAACTATGGCTCTAACAATTGGTGACATTCAGATATCATACGACATAGGTTCAGGCGAACAAAGTATTCTCTGTATGAGTTGAGTCAGCATTGTTCCTCAACATAGGGTGTTGAGCTGACCTTTCCAATTTACATTATGTCTGGTCTGCTTTGATACTGTAACAATGGCTGGCAAAAAACAAAAGATTTGCGATATTGTCATGTGTGCAGATGCAAGGCTCAAACAAATCCAGAGACAATATTGAGGGGCTCATGGCTAGCTGATCCTCTGCGAGACAATTCCCCTCATAGTTATGAGACACAGTGAATGATTTGGACAGGTAAAGAGATTCTAACATGGGTCGAGATCAATGAGTATTCATTGAGAGATGGATGGTTGTCGAATGAGAGAGGCCGTGGTATCCATGCCAGACCATGGAGATGGAATATGGTAGCTGAGAATGTTGTATCGGTTGCCGCCTAAGATGATGGTCACACTAGTAGCGCAATTGGGCCTCTCCGAGTCGCTGAAAGACAGCTTTTGATATGAGGAAGTCATTCATTTGTGAAAGGGTGTAGATCGAGGGGTATGTCGAAAAAAACATCCTTTCATGGAATGGGTACTTTGCTCCTGTCTTCAATAGTTCTCTTGTCACCGTGGACGTCATACTTTATCCGTTTCAAATACCCTGCCATGTACACCAGCTATCCTCTGCATATGAGATGAGGTGACTGGACTATGAGTTGAGTTGTCATGGTAATGTTGTTCATTGCGTTGGCACCCGTTTGTCCATCTACAAGTGTGCCTGTTTCAATTGAGATAAATGACTACTCTTCACAAAGCTACATAAGCTACATAAGCCCACGACGTTGACCTACCTGTCCCCACCAAGGATCCAATGAGTCACAAAGCCATCATCCGATACACCATCGTTCTTCTTGCCATCATTAATATAGTGAGTATTTTGGTTTGACTTATCGGTTTTCAATGTCACAAATATGAAAGCAGTGCAGTGCTGCCCCTGCATGCCGCGACGTAGAATGTTCGTGCCTGCGTCAGCTATGCGGGGGCTGGGGTGGCTGACCTTGAGTGGAGCCGTGTACAGAGATACACCTAGGGTCCATGGCAAGCCCTCGGACGTTGTCAGATAGGAGGTAGAGGTTGTGCGAATTGGTTTAGAAGTCGTTATGTAATGTTTGGCCATGTGCTGGAATGTCGATCATTCCAACACGTGCAGTAAGCATCTTCGTCCAATGACCACAGTCCGGCGAGAACCGCCATTATGCCCCGGCGCAGCCCCCTAGTCCCTCGCATAACGTTACATCCTTCGAAAGGCGACCACGTCCTTCATTTCGACTGTAGTATCCAATGACTCCGTCCTCCAATGGCCTCCACTGTTTTGTACATCCCGACTTCCTCCACACACATCGCTAACCTTGTTGGTGTATACTCTGAGGGATGCACTCTTAAGGCTGGAATATCCCTAAGTGGATCTCCTGTGATCTGTCCCTTACGATCCCCAAGACTTCTGAGGGTAAAGTACTAAGACCCTGTGCAGAAAAAGGTAAACAGAGGGCCTGAGCCCCAGCGAAAGCAAAGGAGCCTACTCCTCCTCCTGCGTCACTGGCAGGCCTGGCTGAGGACTCTCATCTGTCTTTTCTCAAACCGCTTGCTAAAAGTGAGTCAGTGGAAGCCTTCCTGGAGTGTTTCCTGGTGGACATGCCTACTTTGTCCACCCTCTGAGTCCCCCACAAGGTGATGCTTTCACTATCCCTGAACTTTCCCAGATTACTGATATCACTTTTTCAGGATGCCCCTGGTTGCACAAGGTGTGCCAGCCAGCTCTGGAACTGTCAACACCTGAAACCCCAGCAAGCTTGCATGGCATGTCAGAAAGCTGGTGATGGGGTACAACCTGTTCTGAGCTTGGATTCCTTCATTTTAGTAGTTTTTAGGAGTTATTAGCCAGATTTAGTAGTTTCAGATAGTATTTAGTCTGAGTTTTGTAGTAGATTACATCAGCAATGTACCTTTGACTCATACCACCACCTCTACCAAAAGAACATCTAGACCAGTCTCTAAGTCCTCACAACAAAAGATCCTCTTATGAAAAGAACCTCCACCGAAGTCAGGACAAACCCTAAGGTCATTGTCTATGATCTAGACCCCCTGACGGCGTTGCCCACAACCCTAGAAGATAAAAATAGGTGTACCAGGCATCGAGAGGTTTGATGTGAGCAATTTCCTGATCACAGAATACAATCTCGGTACCCTCGATCAATCTAGGAGATTGCAGTCCTTCTCATCAACTTGTGCACTGCTCGAGGAATGAACAACCAACACATTTAGCTCATGGGAGATTGAATAACGCGATAGACCTACGCAACCGGTGGAATTGATAAGATGGGTTCAGGACCTCAAATACAATGAATAAATCGCTCAGAATCTAGCACTTCTCTGAAGGCTAAAGACTCATTTTTGTACAAGAGGTGGCAACTTTGTCACCAGGCCTCAATGGCAAGATCACAAATGCACCATCCTAGATGCAGATCACAACACAATTCACCCTTAAAACACACAAAACTAACCCAAACACATTTCCTCTTCCAAGAGATGCTCCCAGCTCCAATCCACAAGAGCCACTGGGTTTGAACCAATGCACTCCTAGCTTCCTAACCAAGTAACTCCACAGGGTTTGAACCTGTGCAGCAGTCAGAGAAACCCAAAAACACAAAATGCCATCCCACAAGCCAAAGAATTTGAACCTCTGCCAGTCTTGGGGAAAAGAGCTGCAAGCTAATCAGTCAGGATTTGAACCTCTGCCAACTGTAGCTCCTGTGTCACCTGAAACCCTTCACACATGAGAGCGCAAGTCGCTCTGGCCTCCCTAACATCCCCTAGATGAACTTAGAGTTGATCACACTTCACACAGAGCTTTTACTGCTGTGAAACAATCTCTATATTCGAAGTCTCCCCCTGCACCAAGCTGAGAGTGTCAACTTTTGCTTACACACTACACAGTGGGTGCCAGCTGGGAACCTCCTATACTACTGTGTGTCTACTGTATTTATATGCGCTCTCCATTACCAATTGGATCTACATATTGGGTAAAGGTCCATGCACAATTGAGTGCTATTCCTGCATGTCCGAAACACCTCCGTCCAGCATCATTCTGACTCATTTCGGTCCAGCTATCGGATTTGAGTCCGACTGAGTCACTGCCTGTTTAGCAGAGAGTCCTTTTTATATTTCTGAGCAGCATGTGCTATTTCCAAGCATCATTTTTGGGAGAGCACACCTTCCATGTGCTTCCCTGTCATCACCGGTCCAAGGGCACATGTGGTTTTAATCTTCCTGTACAGCCACTGTGCCATAGGTCTAGAGTGTGGGCCATTCTCCTATGATATCATTGTGCTCTCCTATGCCTGTTGATCCCTGATCAACGTCTCCCCTCTGATTGCATCATAAACACTAATTTCTTTCAGTAGAGCGCTGCTAGTGTCAAGTACATTGCCTCCATGGCCAACAAAACCCATCTGGTGTCTTGTTAAGACCTGAGCCTTGTGCTCCACCTGCTGTCACCCTTAGCACTGTAACTGCTTACACTCTATACACAAGAGTGCACCCTTAGGTGTTTATTTGGTTCACATGGACCCTTGTATCATTTTAATTGCCTATTATGTTCACAATTTCATGGGTAGACAGCCACTTGGCATGTCAGTGATTGAGTCACAATCATGGAATACAATCTTAGTAGCCTCAATCGATATAGAAGATCAACAGTCACCTCAGCAACTTGCACACTGCTGCAAGGAAATGAATAAGGAGGCCATATGGCTCTCTGAGATTGAATAATGGAGGACCTATGGACCAGTGGGGTACTCCTAGATAATAGAATAAACTGCAGGAGCTCCGAGACAATGAATGAACATCTCAGAATCATGCAATTCTTGAAAATACATGACTCATCATTTGCAAAATAAAGCTTGTATCATACCATAATAATCTAGATACAAGACCCCTATACCTAGATGTAGAATACTATAAATTACCACCATCTAGACACATAACAGCAGGAAAGCATTTCCCCTTGTTTGTGCTAGTGGCTCATAGCTACCAAGTCAAATAAAGGATTTTATAAGTGCACATCCTCAACTGCATGAATAAGTGTTACAAAGTCAACCAAGTGAAAAACATTGATCTAGACAAAGTAGAAAAGCCTAGAGAACTTAGAATTTGAACAATCAAAGAGTCTGTGTACTTGAAGTCAGGATCTGTGTATCCTTTGTAGAAGTCTGTGTGCTTCTTTGTCTCAAGTCTGTGAACTTGTGTAGTCAGAGTCTGTGTGCTCTTTGTAGAACCAGCATGTTCTTTGATTGTTTCAGTTTTAAAAGTGAATCTAGATCAGCTTTTTAGCACCTAGACAAAGTTATCCGAGTCTAAACAGCTCAAATATACCTATAAAAACCCCTTTGCACTTATACCTCACTGTTGCGATAGTGTATCTTGTGTAAACATTTACAGAGCCTTGAATAGAAGTTAAATTCGAGACAGAACCATCAAATCTAGGTTAAGAGTGCTTCTACCATACTCCACCTCAAACTTAATTGGTGATTTTGAGTGCAAGTGTGTTAGAGTGAGAGATAGACTCTAGATTGACGATCTAGAGTCAGGTTTCTTTTTTTGGGCACTGCCTGTCACTGAGCACATCACCAGGTGGGCCTAGAGTTGCCACCAGGTAATGCTCACTTGATTTCCTTGCTGCTGGGGGACTCAGCAGCTTGCCAGGTGGACTTGGAGCCCTGCCCTTGATGTGCAGGATTGGTACTTATGCATGTAAATACCATAGAAATCGAATTTTATTTGATTTGTAAGCAGTATTTAGCTACCTGCAAGTAAAGCAAAGTAGGAGAAGTCACCGGGCAGGACTCAGCAAGCCAATGTTGGCAGGCAAAGTCACCTGATAGGCAAAGTCACCTGGTGGGCAAAGAATCAGACATAACAAGAGAATGATGAAATGTTGCATGACCAGGTATCATGGGGCTGACTTCTACAGTCATTCTGCAGTTAATACACATGATGAAAGTTGCTGGGTCTGAAACAGTAAGAATTAGGGTGACCCAATGAGCTAGGGCAGGGCCTCAAAGTCCACCCAGTGAGCTGGTGAGTCACCTGGCAGCAAGGAAATCAAGTAAGCATTACCTGGCAGCAACTCTAGGCCCACCCAGTGGTGTGGTCTAAGATCCAGACAATCAGGAACCTCACCCAGTGAGGAAATATGCCATGGTCAGAGGTGCTGCAAGTACCTGGTGACAAAGTGTTAGGTCAGTGACAGCTGTTGGATGACCAATGCTCACCTAATAAACTAAACATTTCTTTTATTCTAAATATATTCAGCCTGGTAGTATAAAAGTAGGTAGAATAGTAGTAGGGGAGAAGGTTTTCAGGCCCCCAGCTATGGTAGTAATATCTGCAGGACTAAGGCTAGAGCTTTAGAGTCCTAGACTCTTTGTATAGAAAGTATTTATTGACTTAACCATCATGTTTTGCAAGGAACCCCTCAGAAAGAACCTCAGAACAGTATTGTGTTTGTGCCCAGTCAGTCAGTCAGTCAGTCGAGTCAGTCAGTCAGTTAGTCAGCCCAGTCAGGAATTCTTGCAATTCAGCACAGAGTTCAGTGTCTCAGTAGACACTTCAGCTTGTGTTTTGTGTTCAGTGTGTCTCCAGTATTGTGTAAACCCCACCTGGTCAGATCAGACCTTTAAAATTGATTGTATTTGTCCACCAGGCAGCTATCTACTACAGGGAGTTTTGTGCTATGATTCATATCTGCCCCCACAAACTTGCCAGGTCAGTGTTTTGTGTGTGTTGAGGTGTTTTTGATCCACCAGGTTGATTTCATCTCCCCACAGTCACCAGCCCTTTCACCATCACTGATGGCACTGCTACAGGTGTTCTCATATCAGGTCATGGTTTGCTCTACCATGAGGCTCCAATTTATACATATATGGAACCCTGCTGTATGTTTATCCTATGTTGTTAACCAGCAGGTTGTACCTCTCATGCACATAACAAATAATAGGAACTGTTGTGGGAGATCTATTCTAGGATAATTTTTTTCATAGTTGTATGATGGAATATTCCATTATCGTAGACATCATTTCATTGAACCGGCCATCCTGCAGACCACATCATTCTTCTTGATACTTGTGCCATCAAACAAACCGTGTAATACTCAGATCTGGCCTCCAGTATTCATCACATGCTCCTACTCCGACTGAATCATGCATGTACTCATCTCATCAAAACGCGACCTCGCAGATTATATGTATTAACAAGACATTGTTGCCTTTGTGCTCTGTCACTTGGAGGACCCAAAGGAGGCATACAGCAGCCACAATGCGGGAGTGTCGCAATGGCTGGTTAATCGGTTTTAAAGGTATGAATTTACACGAATCTAATTGTAAGTCAGCCCAGTGACTCCGAGTCCATGCCTCATGTTCACGCCTCCTCACAGGCGTCGGCCACTCAGTGCGCATACCGTGCACTACTAAGAGTGCTCTCGTCCACAGCCTCCCCTCGGGAGCCTCACCTGTGAGTATTGCTTGTCTCGCACGGACTCCGGCAGTCTCAGAGACATCACTTACAGATCTAAACAGATCCTCAACGGCCTGATGTCGAGCCTCGGAAGTTTCAGAAGATCACAATACTTAAACTACCTCAAAGGGCATCAGAAAGAGACCACCGCTCTCGTCGGCCCTTCAGGTAAGCATAGCTTCTCTTCCGAGAAACCTCCAGGAACTCACGACTACTCTCGTCGACCTTACAGTGAACCTGTTGTATTTTGCGCACCCACCCTTGGACTTCAAATTTACTATTGGACATGCTCTTTACCTCTGGACATTATCTTCTCAACTATTTGCAGACAATCTATTATTCGGACAGTACCATGGACGTTTCACCTAGCGTTACAGTACCACAAACTATTTATTTCGCTTCATTCACATCACTTGGCCGAGGACTGACTAGTAGTAACAGTTGCATTTCCTACCCTGCACTTATACACGCGGTGCTCGATGCAATAGTGATCACAACCCTTCTGCTCGAGATGGCTTTTTTCGGATAAGCTGAACTCTGAACATTCCAGAAGGGCAACGAACAATTAAATTGATATTCAACCCATAGAATATGATAATATGTTGGTGAGTCCTACGAGCTGGTGGCGATGACTGAGTATTAATTGGATGCACTTCGGACAGGACACGTCGAAGACGTATCAAGGGAGGTCTCCCCCGCTGTAGGGAACATGTGAGAACTCTTCAGCACTGGGGAGGCAGATATGAATTCCACAAACGGTGCTGGGGACATTGGAAATCAGGCCAGATAACAACACAGCACCATGTCTAACTCACAGGTACCTTTAAAGCGTACAGAAAATGCGTGACGTCCTAAATACACCATTTTGACATGTACACAATCTTCTCGGGCTACGTCTTCCAGGTCTACAGATTATCTCTGTGAGTTTCATGCGATCCGAAGTCATACAGACGCACGCATCGCAGAGTGTGGGTCTCCAACCCTTCACACTCAATTGTCCCACTAGGAAGCACACATTTTTGTCACACCGTCAGAGTGGGGAGCGATGTGCCTCGTGCCAATAAATGAGATCCCCCCCAGAAAAAAAATTCCTGGAGAATATCTGCTAAGTCGTGGATGAAGCGGTCTTATGCATTATTTAGGTGGACATCCTGCCGACTGAGCTGTGCCAACATAGGGCGGAACTTCAAAAGGTATGGCATCCGAACCAGATCACTGCTAGATCTAAGAGACCGAACGAAAAATACATTGGTTCTGTGTACTCCAAAGTCGACTGCGGTGTTCCTCCAGAGAATCCCGCAAGCTATATCATACAGTATAAGCTTCTCAGTTAGACAAAACGCATGGAGGGACTAGAGATGTGCAAAGTGGATGATATGCGGTGATGAGTTCTCGGAGAGGAGGTCAAGCAAGTTCATTGGAGGAACTGAGATCAGACAAATGTCTATATAGGAAGTATGGTGCCCATTGGAGACCAGGTTATCTGAAGAACTCGAAAATTTGCTGAAAACAATGGAAAAATTATTGAGCAATTGGCTCCTTTGGGCAACAGGAAGCATACTGTTGGAGTCATTTGAACAGATATAATGTAGACAGAACCTCTGAAGGGCTTCCAAGATGCCATAATAAGCACCTTCACCTTACACCTTCCCATACGGACTGCATCCTTTCTCAGAACACCAAATAGCCAAGTCTATTCTTGTTACAATGTAGAAATACTGCTTTGTTCTGCAAAGGGAAGTATCTCAACTGTAGCTCCTGTCTTGTACATACCTCCACCATGGACAGCGGGCATCATGGTGGATGCTCATGTCAACACACTGTGAAGATTATGTCTCATTGGTACATAATGTCACCATAATGTGACATGCTTCCTGTACTCTTTGGGGATCCCATGTTGTAGACTGATTTCAGATGCTCTGAGCGTCGCTGCGCGTCACTCCAGTTCCCACTAGACACTCTCTGCCATAAATCTCTGATTTTCGGATGGAAGATCTAAATGAAATTATCTTATTTGTATCCAGGGGTACAGATGAAATGCGATCACCATATGTGCCCATGCTGTGGGATTGTCATGTGCCGGAACAAATCCATCAAAATGCGAACGAGATTTCGATTGGAGCATATAAAATTAGGTCACAAAAGGCCTGGGATTCCCTCCCATGACCACGCCACCCGGAGTCCGTGCGAACGCCAATGAAGTTGCCTGGATGTCATTCGGTCGGTCGCATGGAGGTGATAGGAGCTGATTTGGAAGGGGAAGCAAACATGGATAAGAGTAACCATACAAGTAAGTTCAGAACATTATTGTGGTACGAATTGATGCTATCCGATTTCATTGGGTGATTGTCCTTTGCACGAGAACCAGCCCCTTGGGAAGAACGACCTTTTTGGTATATTGACATTGCAGTGCATGCTCGATGAAACCCAGAGGCGAGATGGGAGGACTCAGGGCCCTGCGCCTAGAAATCATTCCCGCATACCGGGGAACAAAACATGCAAGTCGGACAGACAGTCTATCGAAGGATCAAGGAGGTGGGAACGGAAATGACCCATGCACGGACCAGGTGGACATGGCCTCCCAGTTCCTAGTTATGAGTCTGATTCAGAATTCCAGCGTCGCACAGTTGCGAACGTAAGACATATACTTCTGACATGGATCAAGATGAAGCAGGATGACAACTGGGATGGGAGATGGGAAGGGTTTCGACGCAGAAGGCAAGTTTAGAGGCCCAAGAGACAGCTGACCATTGAGGGAAATATCTGCTCACGGAGAGGGTCACAAATGATGTTGAATGTTACTGAGATGGTGATTTCGACGTGAGCCAGTCATTCGATTGTCAACGGATGGCTATCGAGGACGAGTGAGATACTGACACAGGTTATGGTATATTGCGCTGGCAGTGGTGTTTCCAACTGCAATTATACTTGAAATTATTGAGTACCTTTCACAGAGATACATAAAGCCACGTCATTGACATACATGTCCCCACTAGGTTCCAACGAGTTACATCTTAGCAGTCATCCGCTACATCATCTTTCTTCTCCCCATCGCTAGTGTGAGTAGTCTAGTTTGACTGATCGGTTTCAATTTTACAACTTTGACGAATAGCGTTGTGCTGTTGATGAACGTCCTGTGGAACCTATCGGAATGAAATGAGTGTCGTGAGAGAGGGCGCAAGGGCTTCTGATCGAGCGCTTGCAATACAAGTCCAAGCAAAAGTCGTTATGTAATGTCACTCCGGTCATATGATCCAAACCATAACCAACTGACGCTTCTTCATCCATTGCTCGAAGGCCTGACTCATCATCCTTATTCCCAACGCACGTTAGATAGCTCATTCTTCCTACTTAGATATCAATACTCTTAGAACCACTCAGCCATCCAATCGACCTGCTCGACTTTATCCACTTTGCGGCACCTGGGTCGCTTCGGGCGCTTTACCTGACGAAAAGATACGTCCTGTGTGATATAGCTTGCGAGCTTCTGTGACGGAACGTCACTGTTGACTTGAGCGTGCTCAGAGTCAACGTGGTTTTGATCGGTTCTACGCATCTGGCGGCAATGTAGACCCTTTGCATGCTCGTCTAGCCCTACTTCGACTTCGAGGCTGCTTTCGTTCAATCCCTTTTCTCACAGATATCCTGCCTGCGGGACGTCTGCCTAACTGGGACCTCAGACTGGTTTATCCACACAATTCTCCACTACGCGCCTCCCGCTCTTGAGACCTTGCAATTGGTTGGGGGTTATACAGCTACAGGACTCGACCGCTGCACATGGAGGAGTTGGTGATCTACTTTCTGGGTACGTGTACCCCGTTGAGCTGCGTGGAGACTTAAAGTGAGAGGATCTCCCGCTGTCTGGTTGGCACAGACCGGCCGAGTTTGAGTGTGTTTCATGACGTCACTGCGAGCGAACTCTCGGGTTATTTTTCCCTTTTATGTTTTCGACGGAGCTGTATGTAAATATCCAGATTTATGCATCGTCTTGGCATAATCATTAGCATGTGATATAAGATAATAATAGTCTGATCGCCTTGATACCAAAACTCCAACTGGAAGCTCATAGACTCTTATCAGGTAAATGAGATGGTATAAAAGCAAATGAGGTGTCATATCGTCACTGCCTGACTTTCTTTGCGACTGTCGTCATCAATCCCATTGTGTATTCCCCAGTCCGCACAGTGTGCTGAGATGGCTTTTGGCAAACTGCTGCTTGCGCTTTCAGTAATATTGTGTCCTCGTCGTACCCGCACAAAACTTTGTCGTGCTCATTCTTGCAGATACATAAACCCTAACTCTAGATTTAACTCTAGAAGAATTCACTATTATGGGATGCGGACAAAGCCCCGGAATGCACACGTGCTGGAGACACCTAAGGGCCATGAGACACAAGAGCTAGGATGGTCAGAAGACAAACGGGGGCTCGAGGAATACGAGGCCCACGCAGCAGAGAAACTAAGTCTGTCTGCGAAAGATAATGACTGGGATGAAAATTTCTGCACAGCTAAGATCGAGGCCCGCCATGATCAGGGTTTCAATGTAGTGAGCCGAGAGCGCGTATTTCTCCTCCGATGAGGCGAGCAAACCTCAAGGATATGCTTCTTGGTAGAGAGAATCGTCTGAAGGAATACGATGGCTATCGTTCCATCGTGGCAAATGACTGGCACAGACTGGCACCCAGATATGAGTTCCTTCGTCTGCTTAGCAGCTTGTAAAGCATGTCAGTTTGCAAAGCCAAAGAAGATCAGAAGGGAAGATGGTACGTAAGGGAGGACGAACATACATTGATGCCGGACAACAATGTTCCCACAGATTCAAGGAACAGAATATTGACAGTATGCGTTGAAATTCGTGGGAGGCGCTGAGATGGCACACAAGGACTACAGATACCTGCATGGGACGGGCAGACGTGCCATGATTGGGCTGGATGAATGGCTGCAACGATACCGGAGGGCTCCGCATTCAGATTGTTTCCGCGTGCCGCGCAAGGAGATACAGCAGTCGGATGGAGAGAAAAGGCAGGGATGTGCTGGTGTGTCTACGCAGGCCATTAATTTACGTGTATCAAGAGATATTCGAGGAGACGGAAGTGTCGCCATCCATGGGTCAGGTGGATGAGTGGCCCTTCAAGTTTCCAATCACGATTATGATCAGTAGCACCTTTGGGAGTTGGAAATCAACATGCCTGACGAGGATTCAGATGAAGTAAGATAAGCGAAGACAACCTGCGCACGAGGGGGTTGAAAGAAACCACGTCTAGTCCGAGCGGGCTGAAGACGACACTGGAGTTTCTCCAGAGAACATGCAGGGCCCAGTCACACAGGATGTGTCCGCGCTGTACAAAGTGTATGGAGGGATTCGGATTCTGCCAAGTACATCATATACAAGATGAGTTCTGGGAGATGTAGAGCAGGCTCATTGAAGGACTGAGAGATCTGAAGGGCGTTAAAAGTAGGATCCCAGCGCCTACGGAAGACTGGGCCATCCGAATACGTCGGCAATTGGATGAAGAAGCGTCAGCCTGGACCGCACGTGGCTATGAGCACGATACATTACATAATGTTCTTTTCTCGCAGTACCATAATCAACCTGAGAAGCGCCTTTGACTAACACCGTTTCGTTCGATTGGCGTCCTCCCTCACAACATCATGGAATCCTGATCATGCATGGAATAATACACCACCACTCTTTCGCTAGGAAACACTACTTCCTATGAATCTCAGTTCCATCTCCGTACACGCATGATCATCCTCCCAATGTCCTACGTGGGGCACCCGCACAGTCAGGATCTATCAGACGTGCATCAACAGCACAGTATCACTCACTCGCATCGATGATGTTCAAAAATGGCCAGTCAAAACAAAGTACTCACGCTAATGCTGTCGCGAAGAAAAACGGTGGACTCGGAACGGATGGTGGACTATCAACCCATTGGATCTCGGCGGAAAAATATAAATTACGTAGGTGGACTTGTATATCTTTGTGAAGGGTACTTATGCCCATACTTAGTTGGAACCGGGTGGCAGCGCAACAAACCCGGCTCCCCTCGCCTTTGATCACATCATATTATGATATTTAAGACATACGTGTCGAAATATATGTTGCTTTCACTGAGAATAAGAGAAAAACCGAAGACAGGAACAGAGTACGAATTCATCGATGGCTGTTTTTGGGTATGCTTATTCGGTATACATCTTTTCAGAAATGAAAGACTTATTCCAACCAGAAGCATCGTTTCAACGAGCATCACTATCGTCTTAGGCAGCAACCAATCCGATCTTCTTTCAGTGATCGGCTTGGATCATATGACTGTACATCACATAACGTCATTTGCTTGGACTTGTATTGCCGGCGCCATCAGAAACCCCTTCAACTTCTGCGGGCCCCCTCACAACGAAACACTCATTTTATCCGATACGTTCCACCGGACGTCCATCAGCAGCACAACGCTACTCCTCCAAGTCATGTCATTGAAAACGACGACCTCACCCTAGCGCTGGTGAGGTGGAGGGACGGTGCCACAGATGACTGCTACATTGTAACTCGTTGCATCCTAGTGGGAACATGTACGTCAACGACATCTGTTTACGCATTTCTGTAAAGGGTACTCAACTGATTCAGTTGCCACTGTCATTGGAAACACCGCTGCCAGCGCAATATACTACAGCTCGCCTCGAGTTCGAGCACGTCATCTTGCATGGGGTGAGGATACTTCCTCGTGGACCTGTATACTTGGCATGTCGTTATTCCCCTGCTTGAGGTTTAACTTTCACCGACGACAAGAGATCAATGCAAGGCACGAACAGAGTAACGGTCTTTTTCGTCGGTATCTCCCTCGCCCTTGGTAGGCATCCGTTCACAGTTGAATGACTGGCTCATGTCAAAATCACCATTTCAGCAACAGCCACCATCATCTGTGCCCCTCTCCGTGTGCAGAGCACACTCTCAACTACTAGTCGTCTCTTGGGCCTCTAAACCTGCCCTTACGTCGAAATTCTTCTCGTTTCCCTTCCTAGCTGTCATTCTACTTCATCTCGACCAGCCTCATAAGCATAGGTTCTACGTTTGCAACTGCGCGACACTGGAATTCCGGGTCAGACTCGTAACCGGGAATTGGGAGGACACCCATCCACCTGGCCCATGCATGCGTCATTTCCGTTCCTACCTCCTCGATCCTTCGATACACATTAATCTGCCTCCCAAGTAGACTCATCAACCCGATGCGAAAATCTTCGTCCTGCTTGCGTGTTTTGCTTCCCGGTATGCGGGAACGATTTCCAAACGCAGAGCCCTAAACCCTCCCATCTCCCCTCCGGGGTTCGCCGGGCATACAGGACAAAATCGATGTAACAAACAGTTCGCTCCCATCGGAGTTGGTTAGACGCCGTGCAAAGGACAGTCCCTTACGGGAATCGGATAGCATCGATTCGTATCACGATAACGTTCTGAACTTGTATGGTTACCTTTATCTACGTTTACTTCCCCATCCATCTCCATCAAAATCAGTTCCTATCACTCCACATCGAACTCCCCAACCCATCGAATGACATCCAAGCAGCCCGTTCATAGGCGGTTGCACGGACTCCGGCTGGCTCGCTGGCTCACTGACGCGATCACGGGATGAAATCTCGGGACTGTTGCCCGTTGTAGTTAGTGTGACCTAATTTCAAATGCCGCACAGATCCGAAATCTCGTAGATCTAGCACGCAATCTGTAAAACGCGGCACCGACGCGCAAATTTGGGTTTCATAGGTACCCCTGGACACAGATAAGATAATTACATCTAGATCTTCCATTCATGTATGCGCCGCTCTTCTTCCATTTGTTTCTTGACTTTACCGGTGTCTAGAGCAGTTGCAGTGTCTACGCGTCGCTACAATACACGCTGTCAATCTTTCCACCGTCGACGCATTGTAGCCTCAGTTGTTTATATTTGAATCGAAATTCCGAAAGTTTTACGTTAACGGCGGGCTGTTCTTCCGCATGTTGTGCTTGGAGTAGTTCCATTTGTTGTCGCTTGACGTCGTCTTGGGCGCTATGAAGGAGATATTGGGAAGTGTTGTCGTTTTTCTTGGCTGTTCACTTATAGTTCAGGTAGATTTACTCTAAGTTGACTAGATACGTAAAAAGGATTCTCGTCGAATATTTCGTCCCCGGTCTTCGTAACAGTTATGTTGGCTCGTAACCGTATAGATGCGGGGGCTTCTTCCATCTGTTTTTGTTCGGATTCTGACAGACCCTTGGACGGCGACTTAGGAGTGTCATGTACAGGCATTGAAGCTCTATATCAGCCCCCTTCAGAAGGAACCACAATGATAAGAAAAGACTCACGGAGTGCGGCGAAGACGAGCTTCAAACTTCTTCTGACTCTGATGACGCCGTTGAGGTGAGAGCTTAATATATGATAAGACAGAATGACCATGATCTTCCTCAAGGCTTGATATCGATCATATTTCGTCACTGTCGCCGTCTTCATAGACGTCGTCCGTGACGGGATATAATCCAACGGTGGAAGAAGTTGACCTTGTTCAGAGTTTTAGCAGATTGTTACCACCTCTCCTTCACCGGACAGGTTTACGGGGAACAAGGAGCCACAAATCTCATGAGCTTCCAAGTACTTCAATATTTCGTTATAGAGCCTTCTAGCCTCTTCCTATGTAAAACTCCAATTCTGCAATATGAGTAAGAATTCCAGGGATCAAAGATAGATGAACTCGGAAGGCATTGATAAATTTCCCCACGAGGGCTTGAGGCAATTAATGCAGATTGTGGACTTCGAGATTTTGCCAAGATTTCACGCTCTCTCCTAGGTCACGTGCTAAGAGTCATCCGGAGAAAGCGTTCCGTATATCCCGGAGCAAATGTGGGAATACGTTGCGTCACGTCACACCCTTGACGCCTACGCGGCCGCGGCCCTCCCAGGCCGTTTGCAGAACTTGCTACCTACCACCAATTGCTCTTGCCATGGAGAACTTACTCGCCATAACTGGAAATGATACGTTATTGTTGCCGCAGACACGATGTCTGCGTGGTCCATCGTCAAAATGAAAGACAACAAAGATAAAATTAAAGTGCTCAGTCATCATTTACTCATGGCGTGTTCTGGCGAACTATTCGTTGGTCTTGCCGGTGGGCATCTTCTTACGGATATACTGTCTAGGTGATGCTATTCAATTCGCTGAATATGTCAAGCGCAACACAATACATACCCTCTCGGTCCTTCAGCAGCCACGTCATGGATTCGGAGATCCCTTGCAGAATCCTTGCGCTCGCGGAAGCCGTACGCTATAAAACTATTGCTTAGAGGTATGATATACACAATCATGAACCTCATACGTACTGTGTGGATTATCTTGGAACAACGACAGAGGTGCCGTTTGCCGCTCACGGTTATGAAAGCTACCTTGTACTAAGTTGGATTGGTGAGGCTGTCGATGTGAATCTTCCTTTTCGACTCATCACGTTCACCTACAGCTACCATAATCCTGGGGCCTCCCCGGAAGAAGGGCTCATCACCCTCAAGCGATGCATCGCCGAAGTGGCGAAGCGTGTAGCTGTCAGACCTGGGCAATACAAAGTCAAGATAGTAGATAAGGATGGCCCAAGAGATGTAGAGATTTGGATGAGAAGCGTTATCACTACCACGCGGAAGCAGACTCCCTGCTGTAAAAGTTGTATCATCCATGCAATGTGTAACCAGATCCTTCTTATAGGTGTTCACTCGGCCATTATTCGCTATGTTTTCTAACATGGAGTTCATGGGAAACGACATACTATACACAAATCTTACACAAGGCATAGAAATGTTTCCCTTCTCCTTGGTTTCTCGATGAGTGGCAACTCTCACACCAATACTACGGTCCAAATTCGACAACACAGTTCTCACCTCAAACGAATCACTGTGTCTGAGGATTTAGTAATTAATATTGCATAGGATCTGTTCGGGCACTGCCTGCTATTCATAGCCACGTAAGCGGGGCTAACCACTGCCGCTGGGGTCGAATATTGTTTAGCCATTAGCAATAATTCCACTGAAACCTGAAGATCCCTCGCAACTCCTTGATGCTGGACTGAATTTCAAGACCAAGTTTTTCACTTGCACAGCAGGGTGTCTACGTCCTCATTTTCTATCAATTTTCCACTGTGTGGCTTTACGGCATTCTGTGGTGCCAACAAATCAATGCACTGCCCTTTATGGCCGCTATCCACCTCTACGATCAAGATAACAATCGGACGTTGCACTGAGTAGAAGGCTCACCAGCACCTACCTCAGAGACTCAAGACTACGAATACACATTGCAAACCAAGGTCGGTTTTGTCGGAGCAATGATAGTGAGAGTGACCGTCAAGATAATAGCCATCGAAACAAAAAAAGTCCATCGATTGTTGAACAACGGGTGGCTTGAATGCGATGCGCCATGTCTGTAAAATATTTTGGACTATGATATCGTCCTTGATTTTCTTTTTGAACACTCCGACTTCACGGCTCAGCAGGGCGCGCCCTCTTTCCATTTGTTCCCTCGACCATTCATTCTTTCTTGACAATTCTACCTATGTTAGATAAATCATCTTGCCGGAGATTTACTTCTCCGTGATTGCTATGTACTTCTTAACTCGGACGCCAAGTCTCTGACCCTTACGCAACAGAATCCATCAAGAGAAAACCCATCGCAGATTGCTCAGCATCCTAATAATAGCCTTATTATATAGTACGTCGCATGCATCGCTCAACTGACTTTATCTTAATCCTCCGTCGTATAGTGCGGTTAATGAAACATAACCTGTTGGGGATTTGCGTTCCTTTTCTGCTGGTGACGCAGGACTTCTGTCTCTGGATGCTGTATCCATAGGTGGCAATGGTCCAACCTTCACTAACCCGCATTCTACGGGAGAAGTGACTGGCATGAACGTATATCACTAGTTCCATATTCCCCAATATCACGTCTCAACAGCTGCGATATCTTTAGTTTGGATCTCCCGACTGCTCCTTCATTGCCACCGTGCCCGGTGATCCCCTTTATTTCGTAAAACAATTTTCCTATCATCAACTTCCCCGTTGGTCCCAACTCCCCGTCCAACCCTCACATGTCCCTTGAGCATGACAGGGAAGTCTTTGTTCCCACTTCGGCACCGACAAACTCTGGCGAATCGTAAACGACAGTGCTTCGGGCAATTTCAGAGTCCAGGGACAAATCGACATCGATGCAGGTGCTGGGCCAAGGCACATTGCTATTCATGGCACATCTTGAAACCACGGGCTCCCTTCACCCTAGGACTCCGGTCTGATAGAAAGGCTGTGTTTTAGATAGAATTCTCTTCACGGTGGGTGAAAAGACGTCCACCTTGGCTGCTTAGCGCGAGCTTAGCGTATACCCGAAATCCCTAACGGTACAACGCTTCCTCTTCTCGCTAATGTTTCCGTTGTGCCGGCCAATCCCCCTGAAGGCACCTCCTTCGCGGCATCTGAAATTTTCATCTCCACTTCGACAGCACGTTTCCCATCAACGCTGATAGATGCCAGTAACTGTAATATTGGGACCACTATCGATCCTCCGGGCGATACAATCGCAATTTTCCAGTTCAATAATGGAACGAGTTCTGATTGCTCGGAGAGTACCAAACGGCGGATGAAACGTGTGAACAATGTCACGAAGA
This sequence comes from Armillaria sp. CMW 4456, assembly GCA_028551335.1. NCBI lineage: Eukaryota > Fungi > Basidiomycota > Agaricomycetes > Agaricales > Physalacriaceae > Armillaria > Armillaria sp. CMW 4456. The sequence goes on from JANDKJ010000177.1 coordinate 25,322, forward strand.
GGGCCACAGAATTTCTGGAACTGTTAGCCCAGGTACCTACCGGATTACAACAAATCCGGAGCATCAACCTCGGCAAAGTCAAAGATGGCAGCGATGAGTTTATCATCGCGGGTGCTAATACTACTGGGGGAATTGTCATTTTACAACGGGTAGAAGACGGTGAAAATTTAGTGGAAATGGCCGGAATAAAGACAACGAGTTCTATTTTCCTTTGATATTATTCGGACGAACTTCGACGCTCATGTGTAGTCTTCCTTCAGGATTGTATCAATATGTGTATTGAATGAATACATCTTCTGCATGTCGACACTTGAAGCTTCAAACCTTGTGCTTCATGAATACAGGTATCCGAACTGAGACTTCACATCACCTCCATGAGGCTTGAAACTCAAAGTTTTCCGTAGGCACTGCATCGCCGGTAAAGGTTCTATATTTAAGCTGTTTTTAAATGATTGAGGTTGGTGTCAGACATGCGTTACAGTCACATTGTCAATACTCTATCGATAAAGAGCTAAGATCCAGATCGACTTCCAGTGTAGGGATAGCATACAAGAAACCAGTGCTCCAAACTACTTTTTTTTCGGAAGGGCATTGGTTTGCCATTTGTACTCTATAGTAGACCTGATGTTGTATTAGCAAAGCAGAAACTACGACCGAGGGCAACAGGAGCACAGAAATTCAAGCGGAAGTGGATTTCCGGCAGGCTGATTTCCTGTCCGATTTTGATCCTTGAAGCTCTAACATTAACTCTGTGCTGCCCTGTCGCATTTGTCTGTTGCCACATCTTCTACATTCCACCTCTGTGTACTTGGCAGCTTCACAGAACCTTTATAATCAATCGGTAGTACATACGGGTGTTTAAGTGTGCGGTCTGGTTCTGCACATTTTAAGCGCCAATCACCTAGGACATGTGGCGTTGATCGATTTTGGAACCTTGTTCTTGTCTAGTATGATCTGTCAATCAATTTGATTACAATAGAAATCCTCCTTTAGTTTGATTACGGTGGAAGTTCTCCTTCATTCACTGTTCTCGTCAGAGTCCGAAGTTCTGTGTCTCTTGCAACAACTGGATTGTGTATTTGTGTATCATGCATTTCGTCCATGCCCGAGCAGGTATGACCCATGAATACGGTTTAGAACCACATAAATAATACAACGTTGATGATTAGGACTCAAAAAGTACAGAAGCGAAACACGGTATAGACGAGACGAAAGAACCAACATATAAGCAACTGAGGACATATTTAATCCTGGTACCAAAGATGCGCATCTTGGTGTTTGCCGGCGACGACTGGTATCTGGAGAGCATATGTTGTATTGCTCTCGCAGTGTCCTGGCAGGAGAATACACACCAGCGAGTCCGTAAAGATACCAATATATATATCCTTCCTTTCCATCTTCCATCTCAACCTTCGGCTTTGCAGACTGAATTCTAACTCTTAATGTCTGCGTATTTAAATTCGAATCAATGGATTAGTATGCAAATCAACACAAATGACAATTAGGAGCAAAATCACGGGCACAAAGTCAGATTTACATTCCTCTCCCCCCTAGTTCGGCAGGGGAGGTCATGTCTTTTCACGACAAATAAACGGGGTCCTTTTTGTATACGGAATGGTGAATGACGGCCTGCGACACCAGAGTGAAAGCCATCGCGATAGGAACTCGGTCTATGTCCCGGTGTTTGAGTGACCAAATTCAGTGATGGACCTTGTGGGAAAAGGGATAACACCCTATAATGCACCCGGACAGTGAACAAGACCCCAAATCTTGCGACTTTGAGCTTAATATCGGCATTGCCAGTAGTGAAAGATCCATCTCATCCGAGAATATATGTTTTCCCATCGTAGAGTCAGAGGAACTAGTCGGGCTTACAAATGAAGGCTTCAGAAATGTATATATAATGGAGGAATTCATAATCCTTTTTGCACCCACCATCCCCAATCATGAACCTCCGATATGATGTGTGCGTACCCCTCTTTTTATTTTTATTTTTTTTCATATTCACGCTCACGGCGAGATTTACAGGGAAGTGTTGAGGTTCGCAATGTGCATCATTATTTACCTCTGCTGCGGCTAATATTCTGCCCGTAGTTCACCAGATCATGAACTAGCGTATGTAAATTGATCACATACGGTGCGATGAGCTCAAATATTAAGACTGGTCATAGATGCGTGTCTTACGGAAAGCATACACAGAATTTACAAGGTTCTACTACCACCAGTGGTTTTACTCCTGTGTATTCACCCAAAGGAACTGGTCACAGCGGAGGCCAGACACCGAATAGCGCAGAGTCATCGACCGACCCAGGTCGGTGAGCTGTAGAAATATTAAAAGGTCCTTTCGTAACTAAAAGATCGGATTTGAATAGACAAATCATTTCATTCAGGGCTTGAAAAATTATTGATATTGACTGAGTGGCAAATACTTATTCCAATTAGAATAGTCTGTCTGTCTCATATTTGTATACGGATTGAAAGACGCACTCCATTATGATGGCAAGACGATTATTTTGAGTGTAAGCGCTTTGGTGGATGTCCTGCAGACGGAACATCAGGGGGTGGACGGGAAGGTACGGCTGCGCAGTTGACAAAGAATTTCGGCATTCCCCGCTGACCTTTCACATCTGTGCAGTCGAAAAGCCATACGGATTGCCGGCGATGGATGGGAAGGATGACGGATGATCCATCATCGCCTGCTCACCAGTCCCACTACCCATGCACCACACATTACTCTCACACATGAAAATTTCAAGTGCTGTCGAATAGTCCCATTCCGTCAGTCATGTGAAGGAGTCAGAGCATCATCAAGCCGGCCCACCGCACTTTTGAATTCTGCCTTTTTGAACCCTCTGCCATTCATCAAACCTTATGCCCATCGTGATATGCCCGATCCCAGATCCCCACCAACTCTTTTGGCTCATCGTTCAATCCTTAGTTCAGACCCTCCATGCGCCCTCATCTCGGTCAGACCCATCCTGACTACATGCTGATGGCAATACTATGCACAACTCTTAGCTCACCTATATATGCATCCCGACACATTAGCGCGAGACTAAATCAACCCATCTGCGTCAACCCAGAAAAGTCCTGTGTCCCTGCAAAACACCTGTTGAAGCGCGGGCGGGTAGTCGTCGAGAATCATTTGAATGAAGTTCCCTCGAGGCTCCGGTAAGGTGGACTTCCTACAGACGACACCTCTGGGAAAAGACAGTGCAGTGTGTCGCAACCTCAAAGTTAAGGTATGGTGGCACGGGTGTCGATACTATCCGGATCACCGCCAGATGCAGGGGATTGAACGAAAACAAGGCTGGTCTAAACATTCTCAAGTCGACAGTTATTCCTCCATAGACCACGACGAGACAAATTACACAGGGTGCGTCCCTCTGTTCGACAAAGTGCCCAGAGCGTCCCGGGTTGTGCAAAAAGGATGATATAGTACGGGATACGTTCTGTGGGGAAGTTCATTGGAGGACTGAGGGATGGGAATGTGGTTCGTATACAAGCAGACCTCCGCCGTCTATGGAAGAATGGGCCATCCTAATGACGTGTGCCGGGAATAACGGCGATGTCGGACCATCGAGCAGTCTGCTCGCATTGGACGAAGAAGGATGAGTCATGTGTTTCATCAGGGTAACTAGACCTTATGTAACTGCTTGGAGTCCCCGGAACTTTTAGAACCTGACTCCATAAGCACTCAAAGGCGCCATCACAAACACGTTCAATACCAATACATCCGTCATCTGCCAGCATTACTTATCATGACAGAATCTCGTAGGAAGTATATGGTGCACCAGATGTGCATCAACAGCACAGTAAGTATGATTTCGCATCCGTGACATTGAAAACGACTGTCAAGCCGAAATACTTATGCTAGTGCTGGCGAGAAGAAAGACGATGTAGCAGATAATGGCTTTACAGCTTGTTCAGCCGGATAACGTAGGTAGATGAGGTGCGTTTGTATGGCTTTCTGGAAACCATTTATCCACCTCAACCGACTCAGGTCGAGAACACAGGTGTGAGTGCAACAGAATACAGCTCACCTTGAGTTCAGGCATATCATCTCTGATGCAGAGAGGACGGGCCGCGGGAATCGTGCGCGTGCGTGTGCGTTAGATGCATCAATTAGGCACAGTCAGGTGCGTTTGGGTGCGTTTTTCAAGTCTATATTATTGACATTTATCCTTTAGAAAGCTTGAAGTGCTGCCGGAAATTGTGTATATGTATTGTCCAGTGAACTTAGGTGCTATTTATACTATGGAATGAATCACATACCTGAGAAAATAGCCTCTTGTAAGACATAATCCCTCTGTCCAGGTAAACGCACCTGGAATTCCTTAATGCATGCACAGAAAGGTAAACGCATGTGGTAACGCATGCGTTGTCACAATGCATCCCCATGTATCAATGAAATGTGTGTGTTCCATTGAAAACACAAATAGATTTGACATTGTGACACATGGTGACACAATGCATTAAGGTGCATTGGGCGTACAGTTCTGACCTGGTCTCTAAATTTATGGCTATTAGTAAATGTACATGGACTATTATCTAACTTTCCTTCTTTCGAGATCACTTGGCTCTTCAATGTCTTGGTATCTCTGTATCATGAACTACTATCTCTTCACCTTCACATGCTGCTGAAGCCTTATGCTTAATTTATATACTACATGGTGTGTATTCTAGAACTTACTACTATTTACTGGTGTCTATGCCTGACTCATTGTTGAGTGAGAAAACAGGCAAATGGCTCAAAGACAGGAGAAGATTCTTGTCCTGCTTCATCTTTGGCCTGATTGCTGGATTGCCATATATGGACAATGCATCTTCAACAACTAGCACTGTAAACTCTCCTGTATTTATATCTGACTAATACAAAGAAAATACATTTTAATAGGTATAAGAACAATCATGAATGAAGAGCAAAAGAAATTATGGTGCCAGTAATGCTCAAACATAAAGAATATGGACATAACTGGTTGTAAATGCACCTCTGTCATGCCTGCACACATACTGACACCTGTGATGCATTTTTGGGCCAGCACTAAATTTTAAATGCATTAATGCACCTGGTGGTCAATATAATGCACACACAGCACTGCACATGCACATGCACCAAACGCTTAATTCCCTGTGCCCAGAGAGGACCAACTAAGCACTGTCCAACCAACACTCTATGTCGAATCACTCCTCATCTCCATTTCCTGCCTCATCCTCATAAAATATGAATGCTTCTTATTCTTGATCCATGCTATCAGTACTGCTTTGCCACCCCCAACCTAGCATTCTGGACCCTGCTTTTGAACTTAGATGCCCATACATACATCTCCTCAATCCTCTATACATGTAAATCACCATCCTGCACACACAACATAAAGTTTTGAGCCTCTACCTCCAGACTTCCCTGTTTTCTATCACAGTATGCAGAAACAATCTCTGTGGTCAGAGCTCTGGGCCTTTCAATATCATCTCTGTATTTCGCCAAGCATATATGACAATAACAATTTATCAAATGTCTGGTTCTTGTCTGAGTGTGATGGGAAATGTGTGAAGTACAGGGGATTTAGGCATATAAGTATAACACAGATCGTCACACTCTTGTTTATATCCACCACTCCCAACATGAACCTCCCAAGCAGCATTCACTAAGTATTTCAAAAGTAGTAGATATGTCAGCTCCCCTTTCAGATAACCAAGTGTTGAATCTATTCTGCAATCTGCTATTGTGGAATCTGTATCAATTCTCATGGATATATAGTATAGATGTATACAAGTGCAAGAGGAAGCACCCACTTCTGTCCTTCAGATGCACAGCCTGTAGAGAGGGAGGATTATCAATCCAGTAAAGACCATGTGGCTCTGTATGATGACCATCTAGTTCTAAGGATTGGAGAGATGATGTGTTGTTGAAGATTATGAAGATAGACTGTCCATGGGAATACTGGCAGGATGTGGAGAGAAGGGACCACTGTGTGAAAGACTCAGAATGTTGGCATTCATCACTGAAATTTCCTGTCAGTCAAAATGCCATACTGGTTGCCAGCAATGAATGGGAGTGAAGAATGATGGGTGATCCATCATCACATACCCACCAGTCCTGCTTTCCATCTGCCTGCATGCCAGTGGGGAGCAATGAAGAGCATGAATTTCTTCTGACCCATTCCAGGCAGCAGCCAATGGCAACATAAAAACCCATCCTTTCCTTCTCCAGGAGCACAGAGAAAAATGCACTCACTCATTAGCACTTGATTGGTTCACTTGTTCTTTGTGTTATGCTCATCATCCTGTCCAGACAGTAGACATACAATCGGCATATGCTGATGCCTGTCAGTTATTTAGCTACTCACCCATCTGGATCAGCACCACCCCAGTTTCTGGCAGAAATCACAGAAATGCATGTCTTTGGTATTGAAGTTAATGGGCACAGAGAAAAATGCACTCACCCATTAGCACTCATGTGCTCATTAGTGCTCTCAGGAACCATCATTAGCACTTGGTTGGTCTGTCATTAGCACTTGATTGGTCCGTCATTAGTGCTCTTTGCCTTACCATTAGTGCTCACTGTGAAAAATATCACACTTTATCAATAAACTCTATACCTAGACAAGGCAGGTGAGCCTTGGTGAGCCACCAATAAATTTAATTTGAGTCAATTCCACTTTTCCCACCTCCAAAATAAAGTTTAGCATGTTCCTTTTTGAGCGTTAGTGCTCACTTGTGAGTGCAAATAATCTGGCATTGATTGGAGATAGATCAGAGAGTGCAAGGAGAGTGCACCGAACGCATGCTTGCACTCACATGGGGAGTGCTAGTGTGACAGTTTCTGTCATGCTAGTGTCACTAATGTGTTTTCCACAAATGATGTACTTTTTTGACACACACACTTAACCTTGTACTGATTAATTCTATACTACTAGTATATTA
>JANDKJ010000178.1:0-16300 GCA_028551335.1 Armillaria sp. CMW 4456
ATGCTTGTGCGATTGTATCACTGACAGTAGTCAAAACGCCAGAGTGATATTGGATGCCGACTTGACACGGCAACTACAAGGGAGGAGAAACGTAGCAGAGTGATTAACTGCAGAATGATATCCATGTCAAGCGGTCGACCCCTGATCAGGAGAGACAAATGAACTAAAGTCGGAGAAAGAGTGAAGACGACACTTACCTAGGTGAGAACCTGAGGATAGCATAGAAGGACACCACATCCATCCCCCCAAATTGCGTACATTTGCAGGAGAAACCCCCGAATAATGATAGGGCTTTAACCTCTGTCTGCACAGGCATGAAGGTGTCATGGAAGGCAATAACATCTTCATCAATATCCTCCACCATGATCAGAAAGGTTTCGGTGCCGATGAAAGCTCAGGAAGGTTCCAGTCTACCGCAGGAAAGGCATTAATGAAAACTCATGACAAAAGAGAGTAGTAACGACTCATGGAATCAAGGTACCAATACCAGAACTATTACTCAACAGTGAGCTCTGTCTAGATATCCTCCAAAATTGACGGTCCCCAACGGATAAAGTCGTCGTGGTCCTGTTATCATCCAAATCCTAATATCCCAGCTAAACAGAGGCAGCAGAACTTGATATGGAGATTATAAAGGAGTTTGTAAGAGAAGTTGAGGCGAGGCTGGAGAAACTGGCTGACATCAGAAGAGAAAGTGGAAATGGAGGGCCACTAGACGGCATAGACTCATATGGTGTCCTCTCTGCACAATTAGCGTCTGCACTATGGAACTATTGGAACATTGACTCACTAGATGGCTCTTCACACACAAGCTCTGGAAGGGAACAGGTCGAGGTTGTGTTCCCACGCTCCCATAATTAGACGGCATGTATGTCACAGTGCAAATTGATCCTTGCTTGTAAACGTCATTGTCTGTGCGACCAGTTTCCTTCTCAGTGTTTACGGCTACACAGGTACCATTTTCACCTGGTGAAAGCAGGCCGACGAGTGGAGTAAGCTTCTCCTTATGATTTTGAGTCCTCCTTACCAATGCGTATTAGTCCACTATCAAGAACAGATTCTCAAGCATGTGACGATGGCTGGTAGCCTTCGACCTAAGCTGACCCGTCGGTCAGTTGATTTTGTATGAATGGTACGTTATGCTCTGACTCGGACAGCTCAAAATTGGGCTCATTGTTTATCAGCTTTCGGTCTTGATGTTTTCTGTGGCAGTATACGAGAAGTGGTCATTGTCGTGGTGTAAGAATGTGGGGATTAGTACGATAAACAATACAGGTATGTTGTGCATTTTTCTCAAAGGGTACACTAATTACAACTGGATATGCAGGGCATGATAGTCGACATACATCAAGTATCCTCTTCAGTTCACTCAACTTTGACCGCCTCGTCGCTTTGCGAATTCCAGGCTCTTTGTGAGTTCTATTCTTCTTTGACTCTCTTGTTACGCTCACGGTCTTTGGCAGACCCCTAAAGTGAATGACGCACTGATCCAATGGGAGTCAATGATGACAAAGACAAGGCTACCTGCTGAAGCCTCGTCCCACGGCCCATGCCGATTCCGACGATGACGATTTGACCAGCCCTCCATGGCCGCTTCCTCCAACGTGTACGTCGACAGTCTGGTCTCCATCAATGGCAATGCTTCAAGCTTGGGTGCTGATGGTGGAGACGACGAAAGTTTTGTGGGGAAGTGCAAGATATGGAGCGAGCCAAATGCGCCATGAGGAGGCTGGGTGGAGAGTGCGTTTCTTAGCATGTTCTCTTTTTGTCACATGCTTATTGTAACAGCCCAGATATGACACATGACTTGGCATTCCGGGACTCGTACCACGCTTCACCCCCTGCATCGCTGAGCAACACATCACCCCATTCTGCGACCTGCAGAAAGAGTTCCGAGTCCTCATATCGGGATCCACTGTGATCCCTTTCTTTGAGCATGATGCTGAGGATTCAGAGTACGCCAAATCTGATTTGGACCTGTACATTAATCACCGTCATTGTTCCCAGGTCGGGGCGTTCCTGCGTAGAGCAGGATACCACTTCTGCCCTCGGGTGTCACAGTTGCGGACGTTTGGAGACAGCGTGACCCATGTCAAGCGGCTGATGTGCTCCGTTTTCCACATATCCACGCCCAAATCTGCGTATACCAAACCAGGTATCGCATAGTAGGTATTTGATTTCCACAACATCGTCTATTTTCTGACAAGTTTCTACAAGGAATATGACCTGCTAAAGCCAGTAAAGTCATACTCCGATGCTTGTTTGTTAGAGCCTGCGGGACCATTTCTTGTTAGCCGCTTCATGTTTTCCAACATTGAGCCATCTCAGGATGATCAGCTATACCGGACTTTAGAGAGAAAAGCAGCTACGCCCTTCTGTTGGGTCACCTTTGGTAGTGTATATACGTATCTCGTACACGATATTCTTGTATCGCAATCTCTGTAGACAATGTTACCATCGCTCAATTCTCATGATGGACTCCGTTTACTGATAGATGCTGGTCATCGCAGCTCATTCACATTCAACGTGATTGTTGCATTAACTTTCACCCATACCCCATGGATTTTAGATGAAATTGGTGACAGCAGCATTCACCTACCATTGTTACAATTGTTACAATAAGAGAACCGTCTACGCTAATTAAAGCTAAGAGATATCTACGACGGTCCGAATTACTAGTCTCGATGACATGGCGTAAGTGAATTACATGAGAAAGGCGACTAAGACCAGCGCGTTAAAACCTTCCGGGGGAAAACCACTTTGGGAAAAAAAAACCCGACGAGGAAAGCTACTGGGTGTCGGTTAGAACATTATGCATTATAAGTATGGTGATGTAGGTAAGCAAGAACAAGGCAAGACCAATTCGGGGCGACATCTACCATCGGCGCTGATTTGGGCTGGTTGAAGGTCTTTTGACCATGATTCGTCGCAATAGTTCTCCGTAGATTCGGCCAGTCAGTCTGACTGCTATGACATGCCAAGCATTGTGGAGTTTGCGTAGGGTTAAATCGCGTACTCTCGTGGAGGGGAAGTCCGGTGTATGTATAAACCGTTGCAGAGGAGGAACGTGTCCTAGATAAAACTGTGTGTAACCTAGTGGCCACGTCACTGCACAATTGCGAAGAAATGACTCAGCTGCCATCTTTAGGCCCGGTAGGCCTTCCAATGGTTTACCGGCTGTCTTAACTATGTCTGCCGTGGCTCCCATTAAGTTCCTGTGTGCTTCCTGTCGATATTTGTGAAAGGCTGGACACTCGACGAAGATGTGGTGTGGGTCTTCTATTGCGTTGCATCGTTGCCCCATTCGGCATCCGTCCCATGCCGTTTTGTTCTTGTCCCATAAACCCCGAGCCGTGGGTAGTTGTCCCGATCTAGCGTATAACTGGACAGCCGTTGAGTATGCGGAAACTGCGTGCGTGTACAGGAAGTTTGGGTGTGGCTGTTGATCATAAAGCCACGACGCCATTCTGTGTCCTCTTTTCGACGCTAATTGGTTTGTTTTAGAAGATACTGTAATGGAATTAAGAAAGGACTTAATATCCGATTCTATCCATCCATCTTGCTCCGTCCAGAACGTGAAATCATCCATAAAGAACGTCGGGATAGGTGCTAGGTCAAGACATTGGTTGTGCCCGCCAGATGCTAGTTTGTCCGCCTCTGCATTCATCCGGGCTTCTAACGTGTCCTGCTTGCTGTGGCCAGGTGTGTATTCCAGACAAATGTCTCGGTTCTCAGTTCTGATTGCGACAAGCCATCTGTAATAGGCTCGTCCGGGAAGATGGCGCATTCTGGCTTCTATTCCGCCGATCGCTGCTGCGTCTTCCAGTATACGGACCGAATTGAGATGATCCGTCAGAATCTTGGACTTTCCTGGAATTTCTTTGGCTAGTATATGTGCCATTACCAGTCCCATGAGCTCACCGTGCAGGATAGAGTTGTTCCTTCCCGTCACTTTCACTGTAAGAGACTTCCTTCCAGAGACAGCGGCTGTTATGGTCTTGTCTTGGAGAGGACCTGCCGATGCTGGTCGCATTGATCCGTCCGTCGCCATGTAGTTTGTTTCGGTGTTTGCGTCTGGTGCTGAAGGAGATGGTGGTGATTTTGAGACCGAAGCCAGCGTGATGATGCGGGCCTCTGCCCGTGCCCGTCTGAGTTCTCTGGAGACCAAGAGGTTGGGCTCACCGGTTAGGAACCATTCTAGTGGGATGCCATGGAGAAGATTTTGCATTGCGATCCAGGCCCTTTTTCCTGTTTCGTCGTTTTTCTTCTGTGATACGAACGGCACAGTACTAGAGACCTTAAACGTGGAGTTGTGCCACTCACCAACTTCGTGCAACCACTGATAGCCACGTACTCTTAGCGAGATCCATATGCGTCCATGAGGCGTTTGTTTTCCTCTTGCACCACAGACTCTGCTTGCATGACTGAGACTAATTCGTCCGTTACCAATGAAACTCTGGTTGGTGACTCTGAGACGTAGTCCGCCGGGTATTGCGTTCGACATATACTTCTGGGCGACGATCCATGCTATGGGAATCTTCCCTCGATAATGCGAGAAATTGTGGCTAGTTCCTCCTGCATCGAGTGGATTGATACATCCATTTATCGTACATGTCCAGTCTGCGAGAGTGATTCGTGCCATCGTTCGGTAGGCTGGGACATGGTGGTTAAGGTCGCGAGAGATTCCGTTAACGGCAATTCCCATATTGATCCTGGAGATAGAGGGGAATTCGAAACCATGGTTCGATATCGGCAACGTTAGGATGTCAGTGGAAGGCCTGAATGGAAATCCTAGTAGCTGGTGAATTCTGCCGGTTATCATAGAGTCTAGTCGCTCTGCCTCGGGTTGTGTAACGGGTTGTAACGACAGGAGGGCCCTAGCCTTGGACGCGATATTTTGCATCGTAATTTTCTTGAGCAGAGTGATGGGAAGCCTGACGGACATTTTCGGAAAATTGAATTCGTCGATGAAATCCCTGATTTCCCGGAAACGTTCACTTGAGTCATTGACCCAGGTTCGAAGCATTTCCATCTTATTTGCTATGACCGGGACGGGGTGATATGTGATAGTCCGAGGATTCTTGTTAGTAGCAACCGTTATCGACGGCATCAGGACCTTTTGAGGGACTTGTCCTGTAAGTTGGAGAGCGAAAACCGACGTTTTGAGCCATTGGGTAAGCCAACCATAGGCGTATTGGAAACGTTCCATCGATAAGCAGAAGTATTGTAGTCCTGTAAGAGATTTTGCAAAGAGAAACGAGTCATCTGTTGCTTCGACCATGGTCACATTGGTAGTGAGTGCATCATCTGGTGAGTGAGGATCATTGCACACAGCCGCCATGGTTCGGATGGTAAGGGTATGTTCACTTTCAGACGCTAAGTCATCAAGCCACCGGTGTCCCAAGCTCGTAGTCATGGTTGACTTCAACGGGGATAATGGTCCACCTTGTTTCGTGACACCATCAATGATTATTGGATCCGTGAGGCCATATGCGGTCCGTATGGAGCATGACACCTGAGATTGGGCTTCGAAGTCCAGTTTGATGATCTCTTCAGGTAATCCATAGGCTCGTATTGCGTCGTGGAAACCCTGGGGGGACAAAAAATCAAATCCTTTCATCTGATCCCGTTTTAAGCACCACACCGGTTGTTTGTGTCTTTTTGCCCACGTCTCAATGCATGCCAGATAGCTCATCAGATCGCGAGTTTGTACGCCTTGTTGCGTGGCTACCTGAGTATCCGGAATGATGCCCATTTTCGCCACATATGGAGAGAGACAGTAGTTGAGCCATGTCATTGGTGAGTTTGCCATATAGTTCGAAATCTGCAATCCTCTATAGTTAGAGAGATCAGTGCGTAGACCTCTCTTATAGAGAGCCGTTGCCCAAACGTCCTTGACATTGCCAGGGAACGTAGTATTAGAAACCATGTAATTGTGAAGCTTAATGACCAAGGTTAGCATTCGATCATTTAACGCTTTTACACACCACTTTTCCCATCCGTCTGGGCCTGGACTTGGGCGACTATTCCCTTTTCGCAGCATAGCCCGGTAATCCTGAATCTGTGATGTGCGAGGCCACACAAAGGGATCTTTTGCCACACGCTCCTTAACTTTGTTCACAGATGGAGTCGTCAGCCAAGGCTTATTCATCGTTGGGGGCAGAGGCCTTTCGTAGAGCGCAGAGAAGTACTTTCGAGTCTCTTCCATGACTTGTCTGGGTTCCGAGACCAGCACTTCGGAGTTGGTGGCCCTGATAATCGTTGGCAATCCTACGAATTCGGCTCCGGTGGCTATGAGCCTTTTTGTCGAGCCTGAGTTAAGCGCCGAGCGGATTCTAAATTGGTCATCCTGTTTCGTTTGGATGTACGCTTCTTTTGCTCGTTCATCATAGAGCTCCTTTGCCAGTTTCTTCCGTCGACTCTTCAGTTCAACAGCCAGTACTTCAGCAGTTCGGATGTTTCTATATTTGATGAAGCGGTCCAGGAAGTGAAGGGTTGCCTGTGATACAAGTGCGGTCTCTGGTTTCTTTAGGGTGTACAGCGCCCCACCAACATGTTTTCGTTCAGATTTCAGAGCACGAATGCTTGGCGAGGTCACGTCCGTGAGGGCTTTCTTCGCACTGGTTTTAGATCTGCCAAAGGCCTCTTCAGCAACCTCAGTCATGATAGTCGTCAGCCCCTTGTAGAGTTTAATCCAGGTCTCGTCGTCAGTCACCTCAATTTCGAACAGCCCAAGCTCATCAGCCTTCTTTTCAGCCTCACTTTCGAAGAGTTCGAACCGGTGTTTCTCCCCGTGTTTGGGATAGCGGAGTCGAGGTTTTCTTATTTCAGGATTGAGGTTTTCCTGAGGGTTGGTCGTGCCTGGCCTTGGTGATGGGATAATGAAGGCCAGAATCGGTCTATGGTCAGTGACAGGAATGTAGTCCTGTGGAGTGTCTGCGGCGCAGATGGTCGCATCCATCACTCCTCTGGCTGACGTGGCAACTCGGTCTATAATGTTTCCACCTTTCGTTTCTGTTTTCGCTCGACAGGTCCAGTCAGATTCAGGAGTACGTTCAGAATTCTTTTGCCATAGGTCCACAGCTTGAGTCATGTTCAAGAAGTTCCTGTAAGCAACACGGTTGTCTTCTCCAGGGGATGCACGTTCACGGCGGGAGACTGTGGCATTCAGGTCCCCTGCGATAGACCATCCGTAAGAGACCTCATTGCAGAGTTTAGTGAGAGCAGCCCAAAAGTCTGATGAATACGGTCCTGGGTTCCACGGCGCGTAGACTCCAACAATCCGATGACGAAAGGCTTGTCCTCTATGATCTGACAATGCAAGATCGAGGGCCAGAACTCGTGACTTCAAGATATCATCCATGAGGTTAACTCGTTGTATGACTTGGATGTCTTTTCGTACCCCAACCAGGACTCCCCATTTTGCCGTTCGTGCAGTCGGTTCAGAACGCTCTTCGAAGACATTGTAGTTCCTTAGCATAAGCCTGCTCGCAACTGGAGTTGATGATTTGAGCTCGGATATCACGAAAACAGAAGGATTACGAAAGTCAATGGCCGCTCGAACATGCATCAGTTTCAGTGGGTGATGCATTCCATTGGCATTGAGCGCATAGATAGACATAGCTGACGAAGGCAAAGGAGGTTGTACAGCCTGTGCAGACCCTGCAAATGAGCCAAGCATGACTGTCAGCAAGAGGAGGCGCATCAGTCTCACATTCAGTATGCGTCCCACAAGTATTTTAGAGCGCACAACAGCACAGGCAGTAGTATTAGTAGAAGTAATAGATGTCCGTAAGTTGTTAGTCCGCACAGTAGTCCAAGAAATTATCCAAGAAATGATGCACAAAAGGTAGCTAAACGTCGTCCCAAGAACAGATGCAATGTAACTATCAGGTCCAGAGACGTGTGAGACCATACCAGTTGCTCTCACCCGCCATGGCGAGACAATCCCATGCAAATTTTGATGGAGTTGACCCGAGTCTCTCCAGTCTGCGGGACAACTCCTTTTCGTTGTGAGAGAGGCGGCAGATAAGTTTAGTTCTGTTAGGTTGATCAACAGGCCACAGTCAGATCGAGAGCCAGAAGGGAGGACCAGACTAGGACATACAGAAGATCCCAATGATGTACTATCATCGCCCATCTCTTCATCGACCTCCAAGAGAGATTCAGCATGGTGGACGTTCTGTTTCTCGGGCCTCGCTTGAGAGATTCGGGATGAGTGCCTAGTGGGGCCATTGTTCTTCTTTGCCTTCGGACCTGATTGGTCGTCCTGTCGTCTTTTCAGGGGAGTCGGCGTTGAGGGAGTGGGAGGTGCCTGATTTGATCCGCTGGATACTCCATTACCTCGTGACGTGGATGGTGTTGGACAAGGGCTAGGCCGGTTGGGAGTGGATAGTCTGTTGTCGTTTGACACAGGCTGGTTCCTGGAGGTTGTTGGCGTCGATGGAGTTGGGGTGAGAGAACGATCGCGGGTGGGAGTTGTGGGCTGCGCAGTATGATTGGTAATCGCCGGGGGCTGGCCGTTGGCAATGCTGCCTAGTAAGTCCATTACCGCTGAGTCCTGGTTGTTTTGCATGCTCTGCATTTCGAGAATCTGCTCGTCGATACGCTTGAGTTCGAAGTAGAGGTCCTGTGGCTGTCCACCTTCTTCTGCTTCGTAGCAATAGTCGAGCTTTCTTTTGATGGTTTCGCGATCCCTGATCAAGCGGGCGACATCGTTGCTAGTCTGCATCTGACGTTGTTGGATAAAGAAGACAGAATGGTGACTCGCCGTCACTGCTGCGATCGCTTGGAGAGATCCACGCATGACGTTTATTTCTCCCTGCATTTCATCAATCTTCTTGTCCTTCTGAGCACTGTCCATGTCGATCTTCCTCTCTAAGTTGCGCACAATTGTATTTGTCTTGTCAAACTGTGCCATGACAGCCTCTCCTGCTTTCGCAATCATGGCGGTTGGCCGTTTGACATAAGAGCCAAAGGAGTTAACATCGTAGACAAGGCGTGGTGCGGGGATATCAGGGGCAACATTGCGAACATGCCTGTCGAAGCGGGATGGATCAGATAGGATTTTCTGGGTGGTGCTCCAGGAGACCATTGATACAACGTAAGTGTCTGAATCAGGAGTTCGGCTTGACACCATGCTCGGAGTTCCATCTTCCTCTCTGAACGATGAGAATACCTTGTCCAAATGCAGGCCGATTCCATTGTGATCAATGAGACCGGTGATGGCTAGTTCGAAAGGGTATTGAACATCAATTTGCCGCACTGCTTTACATTCCAGGGTCATGGGACTAGCGATACCGGATGAGGTCATCGGTTGCTGGCTCGGGAGATGCATCTGCAGTGGAAATCTTGCAATGACAGAGTCATGTTCGGGAATAGTGGAGGTCACCAGGATGATGGTCTTGCCGCCCATTTGATAAGCGTCTGTCAGGGTAACACCCCAACTTCGTACTTCATTAGCGACAACTTCTAAATCAGCTTCCCAATCACTTTTCTGCCCTCTGCCTGAGAGCCCAGTGATCCTCAATGAGTATGACTTGTCTTTTCCTCTTTTGCCTGGAGTCCAAGCCACAGACCAGTCCTCATTAAGGGTTGGGATGAAATCCATCCATGGGACGAGAAGATCGGGGCGGGGCTCGGCCAGTCCAACATCTGCAGTCACTGCGGGAGTGAGCCGGACATAGCAATAAGTGTAGTTGAATTGTAGTCGGTCTGTGGGGGGGATAACTTCAACTGCAAATAGGATTCGACCATCAGGGATTGACACAGAAATGTCATCCCATTCTTGCGTGGCATTGTCTAGTGCTTCTTGGAGAACTATGTGTGAAGGTCTTCCCTGTGAGGGGGTGATGCCTCGTACAACGAGTTCACAGCCCTTAGGTACGGATCCATTCGAAGTAGGTTCTTCATCAAGATTTATAGGGGAAGGGGGGCGAAAATTTTCTGGGATGGGGCGGGGGGAGAAGGCAGGGATTACCGTGCGTCGTCAGGTTGGAGTTGAATTTCCATTCATGGGTGTCACGAAAACTTGTTACTGTATAATAAGGGCTTTTGATCCAGAAAGTCTGGTTTTTCAGAAGATTTGGAGCTTTTGGGAGCTTTTTCAGCTCGTTAGGTTGAGATTTGTGGCTGTGCTAGATGGTGGTTGTTCTGTTATAACTAATATCTACACTAACTGAGCCTTGGCAATAGGTCAATTTCCTGGCAAACTGTACTTACTACTTGCCACAATTTCGTTCGGTTTCTTGCCAAAGGGCCGTTTTAGTAAGGACTCGGACTTGCCGCATCCGGCGGCCCTCTGCGACTAGTAGTCTTTAGAGGACCATACGTATATCCGCACTTCTATAACTCTGATATTCAAAACTCTGAAGCAACAACATGGAATGTGTAGCCTAAGGTACGAATGTTATTGGATCGGAAAGCGCATGAGGGACAGTGGAGGGCATAAAGTGGGCGAGTACCGATAAGCACAACAGATGCCGAATGAGGTCACTTTCCTTCCTTCCCTTCTACTTCAAGTACTACCAACAAGAGAAGGCTTTTTTCTGTATAAACTGACGCTTGAAACCCAACCGATCACACCAAAAGGTCACTTGCAGTCTCCACTTGAAGCACGACCGACATGCAAGGCATTGGAGCAGTGGGTGGTCAAAAAAGCACGAATACGTAAGGTAAGAGTGTTCGTTCTCAGTTCACTGTCTGATGGAAGTTGAATTGATTCTGATAGTAGATGTCCCAAACAAGGTGGTTCATGTTGTGGCGCTACTGCCAGTGACTCGCGAAGCACGAATATTCCAGTGTTATTCAATACTAACGCATCATCATGAAATATCAATGTAGAAAATATGTCCGTCTTGTACAGTTGCTTCACATATCTTCTACGGTCCTATCACTAAACTTCCTTCCGAAGCCTGGCAATCATGCAAGTAACTAGACTAGGCCTGAAATGTGCAATTTTGGACCACGACTCGCATCTTGGTGCAAAACAGCATTGATGCTGAATTGATTTAGATTTGGTACACTCGGAAAGAAGATCTCCATTTGTGGATATGCACGACACGTTTTGTTTCCGCTTCCAGAACGAGGCCTTCTCTTGGGGCTACAGCCGTTTGACGGATGAAATTGTGTCTCAAACTTGCACGGAGCTCCCGAGATGAATGCAGGGTCAAAATGGGCTCTTGTCGCCCCTTAGGGGAGCTCAAAAACGTGCGCAATACCATTATTAGGGACTATTCACTTAATTGGCACGAGCCGAATCTCTTGAAGATTTTGACCTGCAACCAAATTGGTTGAGTTTGATTGTCCGGAACTGTATCTCTCATGCTTCATTGGACTACTGCACAATTCGTATTGAAACACTGGCCAGACCCGACGTTTATCCTCAGACTTAGCATTCGGCTCAAACAACCGATACGTCCTACGATTGCTCGCTGATTCTCATCACTCCCGTTCTCCGGCTTTTTCACCATTAATGATCAAAGGACAAGTGGCTGCGAAATCCCTCAAAACTCAGACCAGGAGCCACGGTAGTGATTTGCAGGATCTTCGTATCGTTTCAAAGTGACCTCTTGTTCACTTTTCATGATGCCCAAATGCTATCTTTGCACTTCACTGGATAGCAACTTATCGAGATCTAGACTTGACAGGTATAGGATGCGCTTTCGGTCAATGATCTTCAATGTCGACTTTGTCTTTGCCGGGCGCTTTAGTTCAAATTGGGTTTATGCGCATATTCACACGCTCGTTATCAGCAGCCCATATTAATACAATTCTGACCAAAGAGGACATTGTGCATCGTCCTGTTTTAGTCAGGGAATCTGACGCGCAGCGTTACAAGGACATCAACAACGGCATTTTTGTATCCCTGATTCCTAGTACCTACTACTGACACCTTGAGAAGGCCATCGTAATCATCAAGGGAAGCCGGAGACACAAGCGTCCATGCTGCCACGCGGGAGATCGCGAATTATCTTGGAATTATCAGATGAGTGTCTGAGTTCTAGGCGTTCTCGTGCGGCGGTAGCTTTCACCATCAGTTGGCACACTACCGTGTGTTGACGAGATCACTGAGGTATAATTATGGCGTACGACGGTCTCATCTATTTATCTTCTTCGTCATCATGTAAGACAATTATATATATTCTAACTCATAGTTAGTTTTACCCTCAGCCGCGCGCCGTCTATTATACGTCTGAGGTATATTCTTACAACGTCTACACCGTGTGTTGGTCTGGCCTTATGGGTCCTTTTTCTCGGGATAGGCATGGTCTCGTCTTTACTGAGCGTCCTCGCTCCAAATCCTTTCATCCCTCCACCTGTTAAGCTTGCTATGCTGTAGATATAATAGGCGTTAGTCTTGCTGGCTAACACCTAGTATGCCTGGTATTTATTGGCAAATGGACGGTACCCCGATGATTATTGAATAACTTTAAATAATTTTGAAAGTTTATGTAAGTAATTATTCGGCGTGGCACATGGCCGCGGTCTTTGCCTGAAGTTCCTGTCAATCCGCTCGCTGTCCGTCGGTGTTTCCATCCCTTTGCTCGTTGCTATCCACAACGACGACACTAAACACTTCATTTCTAAGCGAAAAGATACCAAAAAAAGGGAAAATATTGGTAATAAATTGGTACACATTATAATGATATAGAGTGTATATATATAGGCATGAATAGTTCCCAATTTTCGGTGTTATCATGATAATGATCAGCTCTCAGCAATCACAGTCTTTACAGTCCTTGTCAAGCTTACTACGAAGCACAGGCTTCAAGTTCCGATCTGTTTCTACTGTTTTATGACACTCGAGAATCTCCTACATAATGGGGGTGTCCATTATGCATCTATCTTCAAGTTCCTACGACAGAAGTGACTACTTGTTGTGACTCTTTCATCATCAAATATTTAACCTACTTGTCGGCATCAATTGGGGCTTCCTGAGCACTACGTTGACTACAATGACAGAGGATGGATCAGTTTTGAGTCCATCGCTGTCATCATGGCCGGTAGTGCATGGACAAGCGAAAAACACTGAGGTATTTCGAGTCAATCGGACGGTCCAGCATCGAAATTGGTGTTGGCTTCTGTCGTTTTCTCATGACAAATCAGCGACTTTGTACTCGGGACAGAGGAGGGAAGCAAGTATAACAGGGCGACAATACCAATTGTGTCTACGCACACAAATATCCGCTGAACCTCTTCTCCACCGCCGGGAGATTTGTTTGTCGCCTTTCCACGCTCCGATATTCAAAGCAGACTCCATCTTCAACATTCTTCGCATCGGTGTATGAAAGTATATATATAATAGCAAAACGATACCATAACAAACATGTACTAGTACAAAGTAGATGAACGGATAGCGAATTGATAGTGTATACCGGCAGAACTGACTGTATACACAACAGAGAAGACATATAAATGCAGTATTTCACACAGAGACTACCGACGAAGAAAGAACGGAGTAGAGAGAAAAGAAGAAAAAGATAATTTTGGATTCACAACGATAGATATACTAAGGATAGAAGATAGGCGCAAAAGGTTTGCAGATGGTCGCACATGTGGATGAAGTGTACGGTCCCGATGTCAGACCGTAGATTGCATTCGAATGGTTGTCGTAAGAGAAGTTTTCATCCGTCGCGCCACCGCCTGCTCACGATTGTAGGAATCACACGTGGAATGATCCAGGCGGGTGTGTTGAATGAAGTGATTAGCTAAACCGTAAGCTTAGCGATATTCAATTAATTACCATCTGACATGGTGGGAGCGGGGGAAATGTTCTCTACTTGTCTATAAGGGATGGTTGTATGAGAACTGGGAGAGAAAAGGGGCGCAGTAGTGACTGACATAAGGTTTGCGCCCTGGGGAAAGACCTGAAGATAGGTGTGTATGCATCGTCGGTGGCGACGTTCGAAAAGCTCCTCGCCGGAGGACTGGGAAGGGGCGTTGTGGTCCATGGTTCGTCAGAAAGATGCATGTTATTGGTAAGGAGGTGTTCGCAAAGCCAAACTTGGCACGTGCAACGCTGTAACAAAGGCGTCTATAGCACAAGCGATATGAGATCCAGCTGTTGAAAGGAGTGTCGAACAGCATACCTTTTGGACATACGCAACACATTGAGTTGGGGGATAGTGAAGGACTACCTCTGAAACGTAGTCAACATGCGTGTGGATGCCGTGTGCGCAAGTAGCGCAGATGTTCTGCGAGAAAGTGAGCACAGAAGTGCAGGAAACGATGGATGGGCGCATACCGGGTCCAACGGAGACGACGTGAACGACGGACACTGACATTGGTGGATGCTGTCAGTGACCTGGACGCATCGTCCTCGGGATGGTGAGGGTGCAGAGGGCATTGCAAGTACTGGAGCTCAGTAAACTGTCGTTCATTTTGGTATTCCTACCACGTTAAATAGAGCGAGGTGAATACCTTCAATCAAAGAATAATTTCATGTATGTAACGCAAGGTCCAAAGTAGGAGTGTGACCTTCTTATTCAGGCAAGTATGTAAACTTGAACGAAGTTACTTCGTTTGGTGGTTGAAGAAGATCCAGCCAGATATAGTAGCGACGGTTTAAGGAAACAAAACAATAACGGAGACGACATTCCCCATCAGGGTAGATCAGATCTCTCCTCGAATTGGGTTATACCCACTGGCCTGATCAGTTGCCTCCTTCTGCCGGGCCTTCAGTCACCATGCTGAGCTGCGGGGGTGAGATGACGCTAATTCGAATGGAAAGACAAGTGGCAAGTCGAAGGAGAACGGAAACAAGGCGAATGGAAAGGAAAGCGGTGAAGCTCGTGATGATGGCTTGTTATGGAGTCTAGTAACTTTTCTGTTTGGGGTATGTAATCATGTATTTTATACTCATGCGTTGTCTTCAAGTTCATTTCTTTGCCGATATTGGATGTATGTTTTATAGACGATCACGCAAGCTAAATACTATCCACTGTGAATCAATGTTTCGCTACCAATTGTTTTTTTTTTGCGTCACGGTCATGGTCTTATATATCACAATCCAAACTGGGACATGACGATGTTGCCTCTCACGCGCACTCGACTATTATCTTTTTTTAGAAAATCTCTATGATCTATTCTGTACATGTCTGTATGTCTGGATATAACTACCAAGCATTCCGTATGTACTCTGTAGTTCTGTTCGTTAAGTCTGAACTATTGAACGGCTCAGCGTTCTATGCAGTTATCTTTCCTTCCCTCCTGTTCCTTCTCCTTCATCCGGAAGGCAGTGCAAGAGGAAGAAGTGCAACAAACTATCGCGGCTGAGTCAGCTACTCATAAGCGCTGTCCTTATGAGCTCGGACTGCTCTCAACGCCTAGGGCCTGAACCTTCAACTGCTTCTACCACTGATGGTGGTTCCGGAGGTTGGGTCCGGACTTAAATTGCCACCAGCTGGCATAATGCATCTACTTGTAGAACTCGTCAATAACCACCATAGAATGTTCAGAAATGTCAAACAAACGATATTGAAGTAACGTACATGAACGCCACGCCCTACTGCAATATGCGAAAGGCCGACTTGCCGAGATTTCAAGAAGGCAGTGGAATCGCCGAAGCAATGTGCAATGACTTTTGGAAGAGACGGCGAAGGGAGTTTAGATGGTAATGTGGTGTGTTGGTCGGAACCGAGCACGCCCTACTCAGAGAACGAGAGAAAGGGCCTGAAAGACACAAAAACGACGACACCTGGCTAACTCGTAGGCGATCATGATAAAATCTCTGCCAATCCACCATCGATAACTAGGATTCCCAAGACAAATAAAGATATCGCAGGACGCAGATGGCTAACGTGTTAACTGTAGCCTAGATTCTGGAAGGGGAAACAGTGCTACGCTATATGCACAGACGCATGGAGAACTGACAAACAGTCGTATTCCGTTCCAGAGTGAGGGCCAGCCTTCATGTTGGGAATAGACGTCGACAGGTGTAAAGAACATGACCAGGATGGCTCAAAAAATGTATGTTCATGGACAGTACGAAGGTAGTGGTGCCAAGAAATGGTAGCGAAAATCAAAACAGAGTAAAACAAAAAGTATAGCTGCCATATTGGGACATGAAGAGGTGACCTCAACTCTCCAGCTCAAGTTCCAAATCGAACACGCTTTGTATTGGTGTCGAGATTGAACGAGATTGCCCACTCTGACGCTGTATTCACCTCGTTCTATTTAACGTGGTAGGAATACCAAAATGAACGACAGTTTACTGGGCTCCAGTACTTGCAATGCCCTCTGCACCCTCACCATCCCGAGGACGATGCGTCCAGGTCACTGACAGCATCCACCAATGTCA